>JAUTBV010043221.1:0-20630 GCA_032361325.1 Lepetodrilus fucensis
AGTATTGCAAGTATGTCGACAGCAATTGCAGACAGTATGTCTATGCAAGGTCCCTATACAGTACGCCAGGGTGTCGTTTCTCGAAGCTCTCATATCCACTACACTATGATGTCATAGCGCTCTCGTACGGTAAGTCTCCATGATTAGAGATCGCTACGAGAATCCTTATAGTCTCGTAGTAGGTGTAATAGCTTCGAGAAACTATACCCAGACCTATAGGCCCATGTTATCGAACGCGGTCTGGACCAGGTTTAACTCTAAAACGCGAGTTTAACCTTAAACGGTATTATGGAAAGCAGTTTACTGGAAACATGAGTCTGGACATGGTTTTGGTATGCCTCTTTTCTATAATATACTTTTTGCTAAACCAAGAGTATGGGTTTCCGTAAACCAAGACTAACCTTAATCCAGGTCTACACTAAACCGCGTTCGATAATATGGGCCATGGAACCTCCTCATTATTTCTTTCTCCCAGTGTATAGGTACTTGTAAGTTCCAGACGAGTTTCTACCGTCCAACCTCTGGCGTGTACATACGTACGTAGAATCCGTTTCTGTTGTTCTATTCCCAGTCTGTAAACATTTTAACAGCAGAGGTGTATTGCATTAACAAACTGAATATGTTTTCAAAATATTCTACAAGCCAGGTATCTCTTTTCGCACAAGGCTGACAGGATCTCGCAGAACACCTTCAGAACCAGTTATAGGATGCCTGCTTTACTGACTTATTTCTGGTAGTCGGAAAGAAGAAAATGGCAACCGCATCCCTGCCAGTGTCGCGTTTCCTACGTCTACAATGTACTGAAATACTTTGATCGTTTTAATGAAGTCACTTTGTGAGATATAGGTGCACAATATATACACCTTCGCTCCATATTTAACGTCAGAATGCTAACATATTTGTTATTAAAAAATGCTGAGATACTATCGTTTCTGCATGGTTTAAATAAACATCTAGATGGATGTTGGCAAACTGTTTTAACTTTGTAACATGTTTTTTTAATTTCCTTTGAAAATTGTAAAGTTTTGACAGAAGTGTCTAATAAATCTATGTTATTTTGAAACTGAACTATTCAATGGATGCGTATTTAATAGTTCCTTTGTTGTTGTTGGAATACGCAATTCCATTTGATATGCCGTCTTCTATTATCTGGTAATTTATAAGGTCATGTACATGCATGTCAGACGGTGCAAGACAAACTACAACATCTGTAAATCATCATGTTTACATTTCACAAACCAGTGCATTATGACTGGAAGCCCTATTGTTTCATATTAACCATCCTCGAAACACGGACATTATAACCTTACTTAACATCTGTCAAATATATGTTAAGTATTCATAGTGGCCTATGTTCCGAAGATGTACACTACCGTGCATCAAGTGTAGAACTCCAGTTGCTATTTGAATTTTGTCCCCGATAAAAGACAATTATGTTAATAGGATAATAGATATCTGACGATAATCAACCGTGTTAACATAATAATTCCATTTTTCTAGTTGCATTGTCAGACTTTCATCACCATGCTTGTAATCTGCGGTTCCCAATAGCAATATCACAACATTAATACAATTTATCGACAACAATCATCGTTGAAAAAAAAAGGAATTAAAAAACATATATGGAAATCATTAAAAACAACACGAGTCCAAGTCACGATTCTTTCAGATTACATAAATGAACATAACACAGTCGTTTTCGATGAATAACTACAGTACTATATCTACATTTCCAATGCGCCTCTTCGATTTTGTCAACTGCCTTCTAGTCGAACTCCCATAAAAGTGAGATATATCTGATTATACAGCAACGTTCCGTCATAGCATTGATTAGAGAGTGCTGAGAACGAGGTCTGACAACCATATATTATTCCAAGCAAACTTAGTGAGATTATGGTGCGAGAAGACAGCGCATTATCAAGCTGCATTGGACTGAACTTGCTCTTCGTGATCTCTCTTGGGAAGGATGCAATACATTAAGTCACTTTGCATTAGGAAGATCAGCCGTTGTATTCTTTCATACATGCTACACTTTCAGGAACAGTCTCTATGCAGTATATTGGTTCAAGCGTTTGGGGTATGCCTGAACATCACCAGTTTTCGGAAAGATTAGGGTCATTGAAGCAAATGGTACGGCTACCGCTTGATGTCCCTGCGCCGCAAAACGCCCCAGGTATATCCGGAGAGATTGCATGGAACAGCACATTTGTTCTCTATCGTTGTACAACCTTTTATATTTTATATACATATGCATGCGATTGTATTGGCGTACAAAGGTGAGACGTAGATAAAATGTCTGTCTATTAGCCGTTTAAAAAAAAAAAGCTAACCAGAGGCTGGTTCAGGACACAACCTCCTGAACGATTTGGTTCGGCGAGTTATTCGCGTGAGTCGCGGACTGGGAGCGTTCACTTGCTCTGGAGCTACATCGCCTAGAAATCTAAGATTGCGTCTGGCGTGTTTACCATGGTTACTGATCTCCGAAATGCAGACGAGACGATATCATGTCCCGCAGATCTTAGTAGATCGCTTAAAGCATGGCACATACTAGCTAAGGTTAAGCGAGGGTGATATTATGCAGATTAATGAAAATCTCGATAAATATGTTCATATTTTCCGCTTTAGAAATTCGAGGTCATTCAGGAGACTACACGCGTGAACATGCGTAAACTCGGTCTCGCCTCACGCGATGTCTCGCCTTCCTGAACAGGCCTCAGGTCTTCCACCCAATTTCGAGTATTAGCCAGTATGGTTTGCACAGTATCTGGCTACATATACAATGACATACCTGTGTTATTGTCAAAGAAGCGTATGTGCCTGTCCTCGTGTGCTGTTATGGTCATTGGAAGTGTCGGGTGATTTACCACTCGGTTGATTTGATTGCTCCCACTAGAGTCTGAAATAAGACGACAAGACATGAATTTACTAAGTAAGGTACCAAAGATAACAATAAGCATGGCAACAGACAAAGTTCTGTGATTTCAGCAGAAAACAAGCCCAGGATCTGGGATCTGCAGAAAATTTCACTTGTATACTACTATTTTTGAAAATTAGTTAAATACCCTCACCCCCCCCACATTCTTTCTCGAGATTTAAAAATTCTCTAGATTTACTTGAAATAACGTGGTCAATTCTTGAAAAGTTTATCTATCATCTCGCAGAAATCTCGCAGAAATCCTTTTGACATGTCAATATTACCTGAATTTATTTTTGTTTCTAATTTGAGGACCTGCTTGCCCGTCTCGATGTCGAAGACGTATGTATTCGACGACGTATAGCTAGCCACCATCTGACTGGGATCACAACGTACGAAATCGACAGAGGTGGGTTCTCCGTCTTCTTCTGAAATGCAAACGAGTCATGAAACTGTTATCCTTAAAAAGACAAAGGACTGCAAGAACAAGGGAATCAGCAACAGTGAGTGAATATGGAGTTTAATGTCGCTGCGGGAACCATTTGCAACAAAAATGAAGACAAAACTGCACTTTTACAGTAAACTGCACATCCTATCATGACTAGTTGTGTATGGCTGAAATATTCCAGCAGCGATCAAAAACACTGATTCAATCAAATGACTCAATTAAGCCAAGTAAATAGTGATGAATTAAAGGAGAATATAATTGTCAGAGGCCAGGGTCAGATGGATGTTAAATTTACTATGGAACCAGGAGATTCCACTTGTCACAGCTCTTGGGACAAGAGAATAATGCAATAAGAGATGGCTGGCTAAGTAAACGAAAAGAAAAGAGCAGATATCGCAAGTAGGTTTCCTATTAATAAAGTTAACAAGATTAGGGGGGAAAATAAACTGTAACTCATCGATAGTAAATACATTCTCATACTATTTAGATGATAGAGTGAGTGAGTTATTGTTTTTGTTCTACATGACAACAGGAAAATAACCGTGAAATTAAAGGGAAATGTGCAAGATTACATGAGAGTACAGGAGCAAAGGACAGAGGCCAGGGGTCAGGGGTCAGATGGATGTTAAATTTACTATGGAACCAGGAGATTCCACTTGTCACAGCACTTTGGACAAGAGAATAATGCAATAAGAAATGGCTGGCTAAATAAATGAAAAGAAAAGGATTAAATGTAGACATAAATTAGTTCAGCAAGAACATTAATTGTTTTACAGTCGATTGCTAGAAGACATCACAAGCAAATTAATTCCATAAAATATTTCTGTGGAAACGGAACACCTCCGACAGTACCTGTGTCCACAGTGAAGGTGTTGAGGAGAGGAGACTTGGTTCCGGGACTCCACAGCCGGACGGTTCCGTCAGCGGAACACGACAACAGCTGCATCTTGGTGCTGTGTATGGAAAGACCCCACACAGTGTCTGTGTGCGCCACCAATGTGTCTCCCAGAACGCTCGGATCTGTCAGCGACACAACACACAGAACATTTAACTCTTGAATGGAAATTCCCGATCCTGAGATTATGGAACTTTTTGCGAGTACAATTTCATGCTCACAAGTTTTGTTCACAAATCCAGGTAAAAGATTTGAGCTTGAGCATGAAAGCATACCCAAAACGTTTCGTAATTTTGAGGCCCATGTGACGCTACAGTCATGAGAGACAACTGTACATGGACAAATTATTTATATGCAGAGGGGCAACGTTCGACAGAAGGAACAAGCAAATAGACTGAATTTGCACGTCTGAAGAAGAGCATCAGCACGTGCAAATCAAGCCTTTTCCCTTCCCTCTGCATAAAATAATACTTACTCAAAATATTTGGTGATCGTTATATAAACAGATTTTATTTTGGTTAGGGCAAATGAAATAAGAAAATGAATATTTTTTTTGTTTTTCATCCCATGAAGTATTTACCGAGATAATCTACGAAATAGGGGTGTCAATGCATTTCATGCCAAACTATATTGAGAGGTCAAATGTGAAGCTCACCGAATGAGTCGTATGGATCAATGTTGGAGCTGGGAATATTCCAACACCGAATTGTGGAATCCATGCCTCCACTAAAACACTGCTCGCCATTAGTGCCGACAGCCAGACATAACACAGGACCCACGTGGGCTCGAAACGTGTACACGGGTTCCACGTCCAATGACGCTGCTCTGGAACAACAAAAACAACATTAAACATCAAAGGAAAGTTTTAAAAAAGAACAAATATGGAGGATATAATTTTTTGGTATTTATTTAGAGAGGTTTCAAGAATATTTCACAACATTCATATCACCAAAT
The DNA here is from genome assembly GCA_032361325.1 of Lepetodrilus fucensis. Classification (NCBI taxonomy): domain Eukaryota; kingdom Metazoa; phylum Mollusca; class Gastropoda; order Lepetellida; family Lepetodrilidae; genus Lepetodrilus; species Lepetodrilus fucensis. Next base: position 5,212 of record JAUTBV010043221.1, read on the forward strand.
GTTATTTTTTTAAATTGGGGGTTTAGAACCACTTTCAAGATTCTTTCACTCAAATCACAGGTTGTCAGTTTTTAGGCAGGATAAATTCTGCAACATCCGTAGAGCCGAATGATGCATGCAGTAAATCTCTGAGCACCAGCTGGTACCGACGAACCAAGGATTTGTGTATTTTGTTTAACCCTTTCCCTGCTGGATTAGGCATAGCTCGAGATTCCTCTAGCTGTGCCCGCTGGTCATACGATACTTTTTATATATGTATAGCACAGCTCTTTTGGGCATCTCCAGTTTGCCTTCAGCATGGAGAGGGTTAAACAAGACATGGATAGCTTACTTTTTAGCAGGGACAGTCTTCTGTAAATTCCATAATTTAAGTGTGTGGTCTTCTGATGCCGTAATTAACACTGGTTCCACAGGATGGAATGCCAGCGCCCTGACGCCGTCGAAGTGACTGCAATATAGAGAAATGTCAGTCAAGATTTATCGAAGAGCTAATCAGTTGCTTTTCCCCAGAGACATGTGATGCTAACAAAACGGCGATGTCTATGAGCGCTGCCATTTTGAAAGTGCCACATGATATTCCAAGCGCAGATTGAACGCATATTTTGGCGCACACGAGCGCTTGTGGCTGTGTCTATAAACACTGACGCAAGCGCGACACAGACGCCCGTATGCGCCAGGCTTAAAGTATTTATTTACCTAGATAATCTACAAAACAGGGGTGTCAACATATTCCATGACAAACTATATGGGTTTACACAATGCTTCATGATATACAACTAGAATTTTAATTTGTATAACCAATATACACCAACCCAACCAATCCCCACCACCAACCATTATTGTTGAGACAGATTTCAATTGGAGTTACTAAAAAATAAACATTAACATTTTTTTTTAAACCATACAATTATCTTACCTTCTCAGGGTATACTTTGCATTCCAAGTTTTTCTATAAACTTCTTTTGGTGCTGAAATCTACAAATACAGAATACAGCATTAGTGAACAGATTATATACTTCCCTGTGATGTGCACTATCACACCTATAAAATAGTGAACTTTGAGTGAGTGAGTAAATTATTAAGTTGCCTTCAGCAGCAGGAGGGTTAAACATGAAACAAAATCCACATAGTAATAAAAGTACCTAATAATAAACTTTAGTTTTCAGGATATTATTCTGCTGCGTACTTACATCGTAACTTATGGGGTCTGCCTCGTTGGTGACAGTTAGGCCAGCTAACTCTCCCAGTCCTAGCGCGGCGTCCAGAGCATCGTCATCACTTCCCGGTATCCCCAGGATCGGCTTCCGTGATCCCGGCGAAAATGGCATGGATCCGCCCCCTTGAACACCTAATAGCAAAAGAAAGAAAAATAAAAATAGAAAATCAAACTTAGTTAATTATTTCTTTAAACTTTTATTATTTATGTCTATTAAGAATTAGTACCAGGATAAGATAATATGATATTGCCATGAAAATATTCCTTTTCATTGATATTCATACACTAGTAAATAATCAAATGAATTATTTTTTTAAATCAGTATGGGGGGAAAAATGGACAATTGATAAATGGACATAAATTTGTGGAATAGATCAGCTCCGATTCATGAATAGAATTTTTCAGCTTCAACATGTTCAAAGTATGTCATTATTATGTCACATTATCATTGTGTAGTACTTGACGTGTTAATATTGAAGATTTAGTAACACATGAACATAGCTCATAATGGTTAGCCATGCTTGTATTTCCTGCAGCCATGTCTAACTTGATTCAACATTTCATACCATGCAAAGTAATTCTAGCATACTACTGATGTACAAACTTTGTCTGCTACCTACACAACATTCTGAAGCATTATAAATACTCTTTTCCTTTTCATTGTATGATTACATTTCCCACTGAAGCAGTTCAAAAACATATATGCCTTCCTAAAACATATTTAAACCTGTTTTTATTAAATACAACTTTGCTGTCAAGATATGTTCACATATTGCATTCCCCGATTCCTGATCCATTTGACCCTTGACCTATGATCTAAATCTTATTTTAAAAGTAATGTCAATGCTCATTGGAGTTACCATGGTTACTGTATGCTTACATTTACTAGGCAAACATCAAAAGATGTCGAGTTAACTTAATGATCAAATGCCTTTCCAAGAATTTTAACAATGTAACTTGGGGTGTGACCGTGACTAGTTCATGCATAATTAAGTTCATAACAAAAACTAGAAAAATGGTTGAATGCAACTGCAAGGCAAATGGACTATTTAATGTCTAAATTTCTGCAAATGGGAAAATATGATAATCTAATTGGGAAAATATGATAATCTAAAAACTGGGAAAACAAATAAAAGTTCTAGGAAATACAAATGGATCTACATGTGGTACATAGTAGTTAAATCTCTATGGTGTCTATAACTGATAAAATCTGACAAATACATACATATTTATGTCATAAATATACATAACAATTTGTCTCAAATTCCTGTGAATACAAAATTTTATATATTATGAAATGAGGCGTGATTCAAATAAAACATTATGTGATGCTTTTGAAAAGAAAAAAGTATCAAAGCACATTCATGAACGAAAATGTGAGATGTAGTGCTAATGTAAAAACATGCAAAACAAAGAGCAAAACATTGTGAGTGAGTCAGTGCAAGACACAAACATGGGCTACCGTGATCATCGCGATACGAATAACATTGTCATTCGTCTAAGCTATTTCCGTCTCCATAATCGATAACAAAATTGAATAGATAGATACGGCACCATGAGGTAATAAACCACAATTTGTAGCAATGCAAATCCAAAAGATTTTTCATTTTAAAGATTCTCAAAATATTTGAAATAATAAAACAAAATTAAACGAGCAATCCTTTTAAAATATTTAAGCAAAAAAAAAAGTTAACGTCTTGAAATCTAGATTTAAACAAATAAAATAATAATAATTTAAATATAATTTTAAATGTGACGGAATGTTTTCTAGTGACGAATTATAATTTAATAAAAATGTATGGTTGTAGCCCAGGTAGTGCCATGTCAGTGACTGTCATACCCATGTCATCTACGTCAGGACTACTACTGCCAGTGACGGCGGTGCCAGCTGCTCCTGCTTGTAGTGCTGGTGACATGTCATCCTCAGAGCCCAAGTTAGCAAGCATGGCTTGGAGTGCAGACCGCGTTGGCCCTGCCACAGTGTACGTAACGTAGTCAAGTATACACATGTCACACACAATGCAAGCAAAGTAAGTGCCCATCCCCAGCCCAGCCCCTCCCACCCCCACCCGTAAACCCATATCCAGCCATAGCCCAGACAAAGATATAGTCCTATAATAATGCTGAAATTATCTTCTTTCTTTAAATATTATTTTCTGATTGCTTTCTCAAGTTAACGCCAAAACATCCCCAATTTCTTTTTAGAAAACAATTTTAAAAATATGATTTACGAATGCATGTTACTTTGTTAAGTCATTTACACATTACTAACACTACCATGACAAATTACTTCAAATTTCTTCAAATATTCATGATTCATTAATTGCAAATGGAAACATGTTTAAGAAAAAAAGCTATATTCTACCATTGACAACAACATTTAACAACCAGCAGTGACTACATAAAAAGCAAAAAACAATCACTAAACAACTACCATTTCCATGCTCAAATCTTCTTTTTATTTTAAAACAAACTTTGTTTGGCAGTCGTACGTAGCATAGGCAACAAAACACTTACTATTCTTCTTTCCTTTTCTCTCCTGTTTGTACTGCTCTTTAAGTTTAGATAATTGCTCTCGATCGACCACCCATTCCTCGTTTGACTGCAGTTCCCGTTTTTCTGCGTAATACAAGTGGTTGTACGTCACGCTGAGAGAGACGAGCTACAGGAGACTTTAGAACCACCTAGCCCAGTTAGAAGCGGAGGTTTTGGTCGAGGAAAGATGGCGGCAGCGAGGTCAAGACACAAGACGGATTGGGAGACAAGCACTCTTCATTGTTGCGGTCATTCCGTTATAGGATATAGTTAGTACAGTAGCGCTTTCATGCTTGAGTCCTTTATAAAGCTATCCCAAATGTTCTCATTTTGTATTGTATTTCTAATCAACCAATTGATTTAGGATTGGATTTCAGTTCTATATTTTGGATTTCACTTCTATAGTTGGGATTTCACTTCTCGAAATCAATGTGTTCTTTTCCCTAGATCTTCAGTAAAAGAGAAAGAGAAAGGAGAGAGAAAGGGGGACAGAGAGTGAGAGTGGGACCAGAGAGAGAGAGAGAGAGAGAGAGAGAGAGAGAGAGAGAGAGAGAGAGATGAAGAGAGAGAGAGAAAGAGAGAGAGAGATGAAGAGAGAGAGAGGGGAGGTGAAAAAGAAAGAAAGACAAAACAACCTACCGCATGTTCAAGAAAAACAATGAGAAAAAAAAAAGACAACCGAATGTTGCCAAAGTAAAATGAGTAATTTTCTAAAAGAAATTCCTACTGTATTCGCCCAAACAATTATCGTCAGCTTATATCCAGCTTTTGCATAGAAAAAAAAGCCACGTTTCTTGCATCTTCAGAGTTTGACTGTCGTCATTTTGAATACTTCCTTCTTGTTAAAAGAAGGAAGTATTTCATCCGTTCACGTTTTGCAAAACTTCCACACTTTGGCCGCTTTGGTTGTTAGCAAAATTGTCACACTGTTAGTAACTGCCTTGGGTGAAAGAGGAATAGGAAAGCACTAACATGTAACGAGATGTAACATGTAACCACAACACTCCACAATTAAAAACAGGAACACTATTTCTAAGAAAAGAAACATAGATGGTGTTACTGAAGCAGTCTGTTGGTATATGAACATATATCAATAAAACACATACAAACATACCGTAGACGTATGCATATAGGTGAAAACTCGATTACGTTGGTTTCAATAATAATTTACAATCCATGCACGTTGGGTTTGAAGAATCCCATGCAAAGGTATCATTAGTAGAATGTAAATATTCAATATTTCATATTATATAAATACACTGACAATGGCCATTATATAACAAGACACCAAACACATAGCATAGACTGTAGGTCAAGTATGTTATGACCCAATTACAATAATTACTCCAGATTACATTTATTTTTTAACATAAAATACTTAACCCTTATACAATTTATAAATTAAATAGAAGACGGTTATATCTATCATCTGTACATTAATGCCAACAGGAACACCATCAAAAGTGTCTAGACACAATAAAAAAAAAAGGAAAACTCAAAAAGAACTGATTTTAATGTGATGACGTGAACTCTGTGTGCGATACTGTTGTTGTCTTACCCCACTCTGTCCCATCGCCATGACTACGTGCTTCACCTGCACCCTCTCCGCTCTCAGAGACCAGGAAGTCAAACTCCGCCAGAGCCTCTTCTGTTTCAGGGTCTCCCAGGACATCCTCGATTCCGGCCATACTCTCGTTGCCCACCATCTGTGGAACATTCACACAACATTCAGTTAGGCCAAAGTTTAGATTTGTTTTTAAATCTTTACAAATTGTTATTTAAAAAAAAAAAAAAAGTTTTTATTCACTTTCAAGATTATTTCACTTATATCTCGGCTTGTCAGTTTAGGACAGGAGAAAACCTGCTACATCCGTAGCGCTGAATGTTGCAGTAACCCTGCGAACATCGGCTGGTACTGACAAGACCAAGGATGATAACTGCATATTGCCACTCTCAGTCTATGCATCCTATTAATATTATGTCAAAAATGTAACTTTCCCAAACATTGATGACAGATAGGCCATAGTTATTTAATTCACTGGTTTACGAGCCGTTCTGTGGTAGCTCATTGAAAATAAAAAATAAAATTTGAAAAATCAGTCAGGTCACATGTAAAAATGATAATCAGAGACTATGATTGGTCAGTCTTACCGTGATTGTGTGACTCTTTCTTTCTAATCGTTCATCTGACTCGTCATCTGCTGATCCTCCATCTTCATTCTCATCACTGTAACCAAGCACAACTTTTACATATAGCTATGTAATTCTTGAACATCTTGAAATCAGCCACGTTTGTTACTTGTATATATTTTACCATGTTTACTATGGAGGGATAGCAAAACATTATCACTTCAGCTTTTGCAGAAATAAAGAGGGCGATACATCAACAATAGTTAGCAATTTTGTTGAAATTTTTCTTTCTTGATTTCTTTAAACATAATTGTCCTTAAAAACGTGAATCTTAATTTTCTTACATGGTGGATGTGTGAATCAGTGAGTTATTGTTTAACATCACAGCAGGAATATTTCACCCATACACGATGTCCCTTATGAAGTTGAAACTTACTGTTACACAGCTTCCTACACAATGAGTTGAGTCGGTGAGTTATTTCTTTTAAATCACAGCGGGAATGAGTGACGATGTATAAAGTGGATAAAAATTGAACACAAAAATAAATAATTTACCTTAGATTGTCATCGTCGTCATCTACAACATTCTCGGAGGCCAGGAAATCGAACGTGGTCATGACGGCAGCCTCTGTGTCGATGAGAGCGCCCTCTATGTTGGTGGCAGCACCTCCGACTTTCTTTGTCCCCAATCTACAACAGTGTACACAACAATGTATACAATAATAATAATAATAATAATAATAATAATAATAAATAAAAATTATAATATTAAATCTGGGGGCTGCTCCTTTCTAGCTCTCCGACGCATGTGAAGTTACCAAGGATCAGCATCGCACAGTGTAACTGCACATGCGTCGGACAGAAAGTACAAAGAGAACAGCTAGAAAGGAGAACAGGCCCTGACAGCCCTCAGGGCCTGTATGCACAGACGTAGTTTAGTTAAACCGTAGTTTAAGGATCATACCGACAGTGGTATAACTCATCACTTAAATCTAGTTTAGCCTAAACTACGTTTGTGCATACAGACCCTAAATGTCTAAATAAATATAAGGAAATACTATGATTTTATTATTATCTGAAATGCTTTAATAGGTACATCAACTTCAATCTAAAAAAAAGGATAACATTTGTATTTATTTATTTTTAAAACTAGGATTCATAACTTTGAAGGTTTTTTTAAATTTTTTAAAACATTTTTTGAATTGGGGTTTAAAGTCACTTTCTAGAATCTTTCACTAATATCACGACTTGTCAGTTTAGGGCAGGAGGAAACCCGCAACATCCGTAGCGCTGAATGTTGCAGTAAACCTGCGAGGACCAGCTGGTACTGACAAGACCAAGGATGATAACTGCATTGCCATTGTCAGTGCATACTATCAATATCGCGTCAGAAAGCTAACTTTCGCGAACATTGATGCCAGGCCCCCGGGACGGGATTTGAACCTGGAACCTTTGTCTACGAATTCCAACGTTCTACCATTGTGCTACATCCCGCCCCCAGTTTAGGGCATGAGAAACCTGCAACTGAATATTGCAGTAAACCTGCGAGCACCTGCTGGTACTGACAAGACCAAGGATGATAACTGCATTGCAACTCTACAGTCAGCGCATCCTATCAATATCGCGTCGGAAAGGTAACGTTCGCGAACATTGACACACAAACATTGACACGCAGAAAAAAAATCAGAAAAGAATGCAGCATACCTGGTTGCCTAGCGCCATGATGACGTTGCCAAGGCAACTGAGACTGGAGTTGATGTGCTGTGTCTCTTTTAACCGTTTGCCCTGCGACCCGGACTCCTTCAGCCTCTCACTGCCAGCCAAGTCCACAAGACTTAGAATTCCTGAAGAGAAAACAATAAACATTAGTTGTCTTAAATCTGGAGACTAGATATAAATGAATTTATCATTGAAATATTCCCACTGTGACAAAAAACACTAATTCAATCAAACCAAATATTGATGAGGGGCAGGGGTGGGGGTGTGTCCTATTCTGGAAACATTCTCATGATTGTATGAAAATCTCAACGTATGGCTACGAACTGTTCTTAGGTTAAGAAGTTCCTAGGTCCCTAGTTCTCTACCTGTGCAGTTCTCGCCGGTGAATTCATTGCTTCCGTTTAGCTTGAGTTGGAATACAGAGTGGCTCCGTGACGATCGCTCGTTGCACTTGGTTTCCGCAACGGCTCGATTCTGCGTCGCTTTTTTCAGAAGCTTGTGGACCTTTGGAAAACAAAGACCCGCTTATAGTGATTCGAGATTCTTATTTTGTAGAAAACACACAAAAGTCATACTGTATTACATTATTATTATTTTATTATTATATTTAATAATGAAAACTGACTTAAAGGCATACTATCACAGTTGATAGACCTGTATAATGGACAAACAAATTTCGAGCTGAGACTAATTACACTTGATTTATCCACCCAAAAGTTGTTAATTACTGATGTACTTAGTCCCCAGTACTCAATAGATCATATTTTATACAAATAAGGGAACGCTCCGCTAATTATCTCGTCTTTGATGCATCAACTGATCTATGAAGGAATGTTGCGTATTATATTTCACTTGTCGTACCACTTTCAGTTGACATTATACCTTGCATTGGTATAATGAAGCAAATAAAAAGATATTAGCAGATTTCTGTGGATCTGTGGATAATAGCCATGCCGCTATTGTCGGTACACAAAACTGTCTCCAATGTGGCGGTGTACCTGTTGTTCAGACTTGACAGACACCACGGTTAGGTTCGTGACCACGGACTCCGAGCTGCCCGTCCCCGACATCTTGATGTCGTGTTTGACCTCCTCATCCTTCTCCCCAAGCAGGTCTCGTATCGTCTCGTTGTAGATCTCCAGCATCGATGCGTCAAACTGGTACTGGAGGGGACAAACACAACATGCGATAATAAATCATATACAGTAGACCTCGCATATAACGGCTTCGCATAAACCAGACACTCGCCTATAACATACTGAATCTGAAGTCCCGGCCCCGTCTAACACTAATTACGGAATATGCTTATAACAGACTTTGTATATAAGGGACAAAAATAGCCGGTCTCGATGAGTACATTATATGCAAGGTCTACTGTATACTCAACTAAACTAATGAGGAGCCAGTAAAATTTGTGAACATATAAATTTAGCTTTATATTATTTCTACTCTATAAATCTACCTGCCACCCCTTACATATGGGCCAGTCTATTCAATAAACCTACCTGCCACCCCTTGTCCTCCAGTTCCCGGGCCGAGGTGAAGATCTGCTGTACAGCGCGGGGGATCATCCCCATCGTCTCTGCATCTGCTACGTCCACGCCCTCCATCGTGTACGTCTTCCCAGACCCGGTCTGGCCATAAGCGAAGATGCACACGTTGTAGCCGTCCAGCGCACTCTGTGAAAAGACACAGCACAATCATTGTTTCATGCGGGATAAGTGGAGCACAGTACCCGGTCCAACACTCTATAGATCATACTGAAAAGTTGGTATTTGGTAGGAAAACAAATGTATATTAAATTTATTTAATGTTTTTTAGATTTCCCGACAGTGATTTGTTGTGACACACTGACATGTGAATTTGTACCAATACAGTAATTATGCATATATGAACATGACCTGCAACTAAGCCGTACCGTATGAATTACATTGATATTACTAACTGAGACTGTTCTGAACACATTATTTTACACAGGGCTGCGCTCAGGCTGAAATACCTTTCTCTACACACTACACTACATTTCTACAAAGTAGTGGCTGGCTGACCCGATTTCATAGGAAAATAGCAGGAAATCGGTTTGCACATGCGTGAAGTCCATTCCCTTCATGCTTTTCAGTTTTCCTACTATTTTCTACAAAACACTAAGGGCTCAAACGCCAAAGTAAAAAGTAGTGCTATGTAGTACTTAGTGTTGGCTGAACGACTACTGTAACGCTATGTACATATAGCACTTGACTTCACAGAGATACATATTGCAGCCTTGAACACCAGTGTTCTAAATTGCCGCTGGAAACTTACTGGCCCGAATAATGATACAAATAACAAATGTTTACAAAAAAACAAGAATTTTTCCTGGCCCTACTTAGGATGCGTTTAGCATTGGGAGAAATGGCCGGGCCAGCAGTAATTTTGAATTGTGCTAAACACAGCCCAGGTCCACTCATCCTTAATGGAGGTAACTCATCCTAAAAGGAGATAACTCCTTCCAATAACTCGTCATAAAGGATGAGTGAATATGGAGTTTAACGTCGCTGCAGGAATTTTTCACCCATTTGCGACGTCATAAAGGGAGATAACTCTACCTGCACAAGCTGACAGATCTCCTCAAACACACTGGCCTGTGAGGAGTTTGGCTGGAACACTCGGTCAAAGTTGAACTCGTACTTATTCTGTCCTCGACGAGAGGCTGTAAGAGAACTCTGAAAAACAATAATTATATCTTGTTGCAAATACATAGTCGGTATCCATGGCCTTGTTCCGTTACTAACCAATTTTGATACACGAGGAACAGCAATGAACTTTTGTGTACTGGAAAATCTGAAACCCAAGTTTGTTTCGAGTGAGTGAAACGTTTAACGTCGCTGCGGGAATCTTTCACCCATTTACGACGAAAGTTTGTTTCGAGAAATCAGGGCCAGGTTCCAATATGGGCAGATAACTCTAAATCCTCACCTCGTTGAGTGACATGTCACTTATCTTCTCCAGCTCCATCACATGCCCGTCCACGTCGGGGAAATTCATGTTGTGGACGATTCCGTCGTTTCCGATCGTCTCATCGCCGAGGAGTGGCCGCACTCGACAGAACACGCGGATGTTGCCCTGGAAACCACAAGAATCCATTAAGTGATTAACCCTCTCACTGCTGAAGGCGACTTAAGTTGCCCGATCACATGCAGAAATAGAACACTTTGATTTTATTGAGCAGGGAGAAGGTTAAAAGGAGGTTTCCAGTTATCATGTGACAGGGGAATTCCCCAAGTTATTAATATAATTCAGGGATTTTAAGCGTCAAGTGTTGAATCGCAAAGTTTACGGGAAAAAAATTGTATTTTATCAGTGTTCGGAATTTATAAAATAATAAGGGGGGAGGGTTCATTCTCAATAGGCCCAATGTTAATGGAGGTCAAATCTGCAATTTTCAGGGCGTCGCACAGATCCATTTAACATTGCAGATTTTCAAATGACACCCAGACCGCCTTTAAATTTGACCACTGCAGTATTCATTGTCCTTGTCCTATAGCTACCTTTGACATTGTAGATTTTTAAAGGACCCTCAGAACCCCCCTTCTCCCTGCTGAAAGCGACTTAAGTTGCCCGATCACATGCAGAAATAGAACACTTTGATTTTATTCAGCAGGGAGGTTCATTTCGGACACTGCTCAATGAAAGCTTACTCCATCCAATCCCCCAGCCAATCAGAGGTGTAACTCACTTTGAGTTCCTGCACCAGATTGTGTAGTTTCCTGCGCTCGGTCTCGTGATCCCGTAGCTGTGCGTTCTGCTCCTCCATGGCTCGCTCCAGCTCCGCGATCTCTACCTTCTGTCGCCGGATCTCCTCGCCTTTCTGTCTGCCCTGATCCTCGCTCTGATTCAGGGTCAGCTGGAAGTTTTTACAAAGACGGGCGTACTTATAACTAAGCTGTTATTGTTAAACTTTGAATTAGAATGTCACATGCAAACTGATCATAAGCTAGATAAATCATTCGGAAATATGGATGGTGGTTTACAATCATTGCAAATTAATGGTTCATTTCTATTATTTTATTTTTAATCTGGACTTTAAAGGCATATGATATCACAGATATTTATGGTTGTTTTAAACTAGTTCTTAGCTACAAACAATTGGTAATTTCCGCAAGCAATTTATTGCCGGTTCCCAAGTACAGAACCAAACTCAGGACCTTGTGTCAGCTGTATCTTACCTTTGTTGCTTCCAGTTCGGCTCCGACTTTGGCTTGAGTTGATGTCAGCTCCGCGATCGACACCTTGAGTCCCGACACCTCTCTCTGAGCAGCAGTTACCTCCCCCTCTAAACTTTCCTTCTGTCGCTGCAAAGTGGATTTACTGAAGTTCAGGTCCTCGATTTCGCGTTGAAATTTTCGTCGCATGTCGTCCATCTCTTCTTGTGTTTGTCTGGAATTTTAAGATTTTTTATTTTTTTATTGTCTTTTCTTATTTTTGAGAACCATTTTTAAGATTATCTCACCCATTGTTTTGTTTTTACCTTTTCTACATATATGGCTGTGAATAGTTATATCTGTAACCAACCCTCATATCACCTGTACGAAATGGGATAACTAACATAAACACAAAAGCAATCGTGACAATGTTAGAGCTATAAATGTACAGGTTGTCTTAGAATTACGCAGTTTTATTGAAGTAAGTATTAGTGACGCTTGTTTTGCCTAAATCAGCTAACCGATTTGGCTGGTTAGATATCGGCGCAAGTTGGCTAGAAAGGTCGGCATGCAAATAAAAGTATAGCCGTGGGAAGTACGTAAACGGCGCACGCCGAACCTAGCCGATTTAGTCAAAAGAAACACCATTAATAATCGCCTGAAACATTGATCTCTTGAATTAAACTGTAATTCTAACACAACCCTTACATTTATAGTTCTAAGATTGTCATGATTGGTTTAAAGTTCACGTTAGTTAGCTAACCTGAGTTTCCGAATCACTTCTTGGTTTTCCTTGCATATTTCTGTAGACAGTTGTTCTTTCTCTGCAACAGTCCCGGACAGTTGGTTGTTCTGAGACTCGAGCATCGCGATCCGACCGTTGTAGCTCTCCAGCTGAGTGTGTAATCCCGAGCTCATCTGATCGCGCTTCTGTAGCACCTGCTCCATGTCCTGCAGCCGCCCCTTCAAGTCCCAGGCTGGCCGCTTCTTAGACCCCCCGGCTAGAAAAGAATAATAATTCATAATTTCCCTGCATATTAGGGAGTGAAAATGACCCTCAATAAAAAAAATCAAATTTAATATATATTTTTTTTTTATATAAGTGAAAGAATCTTGGCGTTTTATTTGAAAAATTGACACTAGCGCTGCGACTCCAGGCCTAAACAAACGCATCCTATGATAGAAATAAACAAAGGGAGACAACCTAAACACATTGGGTGCGTTTGTTTAGGCCTCGAGTCGCAGCGCTAGTGTTGAGTTTTCAAATAAAACGCCAAGAACACAACACACGAGTCTGTAAAGTAGGTCAAGAACACTCTCCAAATTCCCAAGAGTAGGTTCATCAAGTGACATTACAAAGATGGTTGCCACGGTAATATGGTTTTGTAAGCTATTAATAAGCTGCAACATCGTTGACAGTATTGAACGTACCTGTTTTTATAGAACAAATATGTACCTTGATGAGAATAAAGTTGCAATTATGGTATGATTATGTCACAGCCAATTGGCGCTTAATTATATATATTTTTTAATATTTGCTAACCGTAACCCTAAACTAAACCTAAGAGAGTAAATAAACACTTGTTCTCTGTTCTTGTCGTTTGTTTACAACCTGAGAGTTACATAAACTGTGCATGCGTTGACCCGACGCTAGTGTCTCCAATCAAACGCATCCATTGATTTCACGCAACATTATTCCAGCCTAAAATGTAGACTTTATTTGAGAAGTTTTAGGGTCCTGTGACTAATTGTTTAGGCTGAAACTGTAACTACTGTAATAAATATTTACCAATTCAGTAAATAATATAGCTACTTTTCTGCGTTTCGGTACATAATCGAATCCCAATAACCTTTGTTACCTTGGTTACCGACATATTTTTAATTTACCTCCATTAGGTGGCGCCGGTTTGGATGCAGCGTTTACAGGCTTCTTTGCAAGTGGTAGCGTCTTGGCAACGGGTGCACAGATGGCTGACGACATATTGCCGCCTGAAACACACAGGAGAGTTATCAGACTCAGCATGGTAGGATTTCGTAAGCTACAACAATCAACTCGTAGATATATTCATGAAAAAAATCTAAAAGCATGGTAAAATATTATTCATTAAAACATGAGGTGGATTTCTACTGTGGAATAACTTTTTGATAATCAAGAGCTGATGTTGTCTAGCGTTGTACATACGTGGTTTTGCGGGAGGTCTCGTTGCCACGGCTACCGGACGCTTGGCATTGTTGGAGTTGCTGTTGGGGCGTGACGCTCTCGTATTCAGCGCGGATACGGACACAGACCGTGTCATTTGCGACGTCGGAGCTGATGCCTCAGGTCGAAACTTCTTCCCAGGATTGCAAGCCGTCTTTGTCTGAAATTCAAAAGCATGAGTGAGTGAGTGAGTTGTTGCTTAATAATGTTTCACCCAGGCACATATGCATCAACAAAAGGCAGGAGGACCCATTTTTTTAACAACGAAAATATTCAAATATATAATTACAATTGAATTTGAAACATAATAAACACGAACAGGCTCATTCCTGTCTAAAATTGTATCTTTTTAGTACTTAACACAACTAGCTGCACGCAATAGTGGAGAGAGAAGGGGGGTGGGGGAGAGAGAGAGAGAGAGAGAGAGAGAGAGAGAGAGAGAGATAGAGAGAGAGAGAGTGTGTGACTGAGAGACTCACGACATGACATTCTTCCTCTGGGCTCCGTGGCCTCTTCAAGCCTATGGTCTGTGGAGGTTTCAGTCGACTGCCTGGGGTGGGGAGACGACTCAATCCTGTATTCTTGGTCGCCAGGGGTTTGCGCTGCGGACAGATAAACATATTAATATTTTTTTTAATTGGGGTTTAGTCACTTTCTAGATTATTTCACTAATAATATCATCACTTGTCAGTTTAGGGCAGGAGGAAACCTGCAACATCAGTAGTGCTGAATGTTGCAGTAAACCTGCGAGCACCGGCTGGTACTGACAGACCAAGGATAATATCTGCATTGCCACTCTACACATAGTTAACAACTTGGTTAATAACATAATAAAATAATTTAGAAATTGTAAATGTTTTTCAAATGTGAGTTATTTTCAAAGATTGCCATGATCTCAAATGCTATTTGCCAATATGTATGTTCCTTGCTCAGATTGCTGCCCATCATGCACAGCCATTATTTATTACTTATGTAACTAGCTGGGGTGGGTGGTAGCACCACTGTAGAATGTTTGGACTTCGGAGCCAAAGGTGACGAGTTCAAATCCTGAGCACGGCATCAATGTTTGAGAAAGTTACTTTTCTGATGTGATATTGATATAAGATGCCCAGGGTTAGAAGTTCCCACTCGCCCCACGGCCCGATCCATTTCTCCTAATGTTAAAGGCAAAATATCACAGATATTTATGGGGTTTTTTTTACTAGTTCTTAGCTATAACTGCAAAGTACATTCACTTGGGTATGCGTCGTACCAAACTGGACCTATTTAAAGGCATAATATCACATATATTTGTGGTTGTTTTGGACTAGTTCTTAGCTATAACTGCAAAGTACATTCACTTGACATACATAAAATCATGATTGTACTTCCAAAAAGCTTTCCACCGCTGTGTGTTTGACAAATCTTCACTGCAATCCTTCTGCGACTCTTAGAGTCG
>JAUTBV010043332.1:0-40046 GCA_032361325.1 Lepetodrilus fucensis
AGATATATCAGGGCACAGATAGGCTACTTCATCTTCTTTGCTACAAGTGCCAGTGGCATCACAAGCTTTCTACACTAAAATATCGTATCGTGTATCGTATCGTGACCTGTGAATTGCAATAGGTATCGTATCGTAAGAAAGTGTATCGTTGCAGGCCTAGTCATTGGTTGTCATAGACATGGTTGATTCGAATGAAAGTACCATCCGAGCTACATAGCCTTCTGCAATATCCACAGTACTGTAATATATCATGTTATGTCATGTTCTCAGAATTGTGGTGGAGTGGCATGGAACATTCTGCAATTTGTTGTAGCAGATAGTTACATGATGGTGCTTGGCATCACTTCTTCATTGTATGCACTATCCTCACACAGTCAGTCAACAGGCATCTCGCCACGGCCAGTGGTTAGCACAAAGAAAACAGATGTATTATTAGACAGGCATCCAGTTCAATCACTTACTGACACTACTGCAAGATTTTTGTAAGAGTTGGTGATGTTTATCTGATATAGCAACGCTGTCAGGGAATCTAGTCTGAGGTAGTAGGCCTGCTGTCTGTCTGCTGTCTAGAGCTGCACTGTCCTCTGTCTAGGGCTGCACTGTCCTCTGTCTAGGGCTGTACTGTCCTCTGTCTAGGGCTGCACTGTCCTCTGTCTAGGGCTGCACTGTCTTCTGTCTAGGGCTGCCCTGTCCTCTGTCTAGGGCTGCACTGTCCTCTGTCTAGGGCTGCACTGTCCTCTGTCCAGGCCTGCACTTGCCTCTGTCCAGGGCTGCACTGTCCTCTGTCTAGGGCTGCACTGTCCTCTTGTCTAGATCTGCACTGTCCTCTGTCTAGAGCTGCACTGTCCTCTGTCTAGGGCTGCCCTGTCCTCTGTCTAGGGCTGCACTGTCTTCTGTCTAGGGCTGCCCTGTCCTCTGTCTAGGGCTGCCCTGTCCTCTGTCAAGGGCTGCACTGTCCTCTGTCCAGGGCTGCACTGTCCTCTGTCTAGGGCTGCACCTCCTGACTTAAGCCCAAGATGCATCGAGGTGCGTAATTAACAGGAGACAAGGGAGATAACCATCAGCAGTAATTAAGAAAATCTGTTGCCGTGTGCACGGGTCAGTAGTGGTGGTAACTGGAAGATTAGCTGAGAGGATTAGTTGACACTCGGCGGAGGTGATTAGTAAAGCTGACGGAGGTGATTAGTAAAGCCGTGCGGCATCAGCGCTGCTTCCAGGACAGGAATGTCAGCTCAGTGCTAGCTGTTCTGTGATTAACTTTCAACGGACTCGCTTAATGTTATCTCTCCCAGTTTGTGTTTGTCAGGGAGTTTGATTAGATCAGATATCGCAGCCATCAAGTGTGGTTAGTGTGTGATCGGCATGGATGGTAAGGCTTAGCAATTTGATAAAACTACTTGGAGCGGTCATTAAAATGCAGTCTTGTTATGGCAAGGGTAAAAATACCCTGAGCTGTGTTATTTTGTCGGATGTGTAAGTCTGGATGCAGTCGGTGTGGATGTAAACAGGGAGGACTGGAGGTATGCTGCAGGAATGGGTGGTGAGGAAGCCAGCTGTATGAAGTGGTCCCAGCTCTCCTGCATGCTTCCTCCTCCTCTCTTCCTCCTCTCTTCCTCCCTGATGCACTGCCAGTGTTAGACAAACACCAGTTGCTAGCGGCAACACCGCCTTTGAGAGTGCATGCTTAGCACCTCGCTGTCTGAACACTGGCATCGCCAGTCCACATGATCTGATCTCTGGTGGGTCTTGTGCTGGTCTTGTGCTGGTCTTGTGCTGGTCTTGTGCAGGTCTTACTTTGTCCACGGTCAGAGTTGGTTTCGAAGTCCTCATGTAAGTCCAGTAGACATACTACCAGAGTACAGAGCATGTTCCAGTTGTGTTATTTACAGGTTACATCTAGAAATAACATGTTCTATTTATATTCTGATGAGACCACATGCCTGATGACTACTGATAGCGGAATGGAAGCATGTGGCTGTCTTATTATATTAGCCTGGAGTCAGAGCTGATGGACTTGCTAGAAGCAGTTACCGTATGGATTTGTACTTGGATTTTGAACTTATATTAAAATATATGTAAATATAGCAAATCTGATAGTTGTAAGTGAGATCAATGACGTCAGTATTAGGCAGGTAGTAATTTCAATTTTTAGTTCAGTTTATGCATTTATTTTCGAAATTTAATTATTTACATTATTTCTCTGATTACTACCAGTAGGTACTCCAAACAGATTTTTGATATTTATGTTTGCAGCTCACTGTTGTGCTCATCAGATAGACCTTTTTACACTGATTCCAGTGGTGTAAAAGTTGATTTTTTAATAATTTAATTTGGGGGTCGTTTCTTGTCCAGAAGCGACATTGTACCAGTGATGTGTGTTATTTTTGTGTACCTTTATGGTGAATAATTTCACACTGTATATTCACTCTCCATATTATTGTTATTATTACAAAATATATCTACCTGTTCATACTTTTTCCTCCTTGAAGTAATATGACTATTGATAGATTTTCCCCATTATGGGCTTGTTGAGTTGCGCATGGATGGAAAAAAAACTGCGACAAAAAAGCAAACTAATTCAATCGATGAATATCACACCTAGGAAAACATTCTAATACTTCATCTATTGTGTAGATATTTTTCTGTCATCAATGGATACACTGTCTGAAATGTTTAGATATTAGATATTCTTCACAGACTGGAGACAAGAGTTCTCGCTGGCGGTTTCTGTTGGTCATGTGACAAGGAAATAGTTAACCCTAGCTGAAGTCTGTCCACTGTATCGCTCCAGACCTCCATGTAGTTATCTAACAACTCCAAGGTCTGGTGTCGCCACTAATTGCATTTCTCTGACAGGTTTTATTAGGTTGGAAAACATTACTCAATTACTGTGTAATTCTCTCAGACGGTCACAGACCCTCTGTGCAAGGGTGGGAGAGGAGGGGAGACCCGGGGTGAGGGGCGGGTGAAGGCGGGTGGGGGGTCAGCTCAGTGATGATGGATGCTTATTAAGTTTTAATTGGTATTTATCTGGTTATGATGTCTGTGTCTGTGATGCAGAGCGTCTTGCATGTATTGTCGTCCTCAATGTCTTGCTATCAGATATTTACATATAACTGTAACAGGATTGTTGTTTTATGTTATCAACAAATATTGATATTTTATATATTTCTAATGCGATACTATACCAAAGTAATTAATTAATGAGATAATTACACTTTATAAAGGTCATCTGTTAATGTAAAAGAGTGGGCTGCAATATCATAGCAACACTGACATCAGAATGGTATAACAATCAATGCCGACAGTGATAGCTGCTTGTAGAGTGGGACATACAGCTACTGTGTCTATGTAGATGCTGCGTTCCTGGAACCAGTCAGTGCCAGTGCTAATGAACTGTGTGGCATGTTGAAGGCATTGGATACTTAACACAGGGCACTAGCATAGGTCTCTAACTCATGACACTAACACAGGGCACTAATATGTACCTCTAAACACAGGACACTAATGTATGCCGTCATCTGTGTTTCAGAGCAAGGACAAGGACAAGGACGGCAAGATGAAGACGTCCACGTCGCACCAGTTCGTCAGCATCTCCATCAGCAACTCCACCGTCTGCGACGTCTGTCACAAGGCCATGGCCAACAAGCCTGCACTGCAATGTGAAAGTGAGTAGCAGTAGGGTGTCCAGAGGACGGATAGAGTGGGTGTCCAGAGGGGAATAGACTGTCCAGAGAGGATGGTGTCCAAAGGAAAGATAGGTCGGGTGTCCAGAGGTGGATTAGAGGGTGTCCAGAGGTGGGATAGTGTGGGTGTCCATGATATTGCAGTGTGGAACATCTACAGGACCAGATTGGGAAGATAACGTTTATTAAATTCTGAAAATATCAATAAATGCAATATGTTCATGAATTCTGAATACAGACCGTGCTAGCATTTAGTTTCAATGTATGAACATCTTACAAATGAATGCCTAAGTTTTCTTTAGCATGACTGTGATGTAATCGATGCTGAAAAGTGATCGCTATCAGTTGGTGTATGTGTGTTGTGTATTTGTGTTGTATGTGTAAGCAGAGTTATAATTATCACTTCACTTCCATGTAAGATCAAATACCCAGGAAGCGATATACCTAATCTTTCAATAATCAGTCGCAATTAGTTGTCGCTGGTAATTATTGTTTCCTATGGTATAGTCAAGGTGTGTAGATCAAGTGTAGAGTGAAGTTTTGCACAAAGGCACCAGTCTGGTCTCCGCTGTCACAGTTCCATGTTAGGGGGTAATGGTAGAACAGATTACATTCCAATCTGATATCGCCCCGGCAAGTTTTGAAGGCGTCTCACTTTAGCTTGCATGGAGGTGTTCCTTTGATGTTTATGGAGCCAAAGGTCACACAGGAGTTTGAGGGTTCTCAGAGTGGGTTCATCGTGGCCCTCGGGCGCAGTGTAAGACATGGGATGATCGCCGGACAGACATGGACAGATCTGTACTGAAGACTTTAGCATCTGTCCCGGGATAGCATGAAGATAGACCCTGTGTTGGATGCATGGAGAGCGGAGGTTGGCTGTGGATTTGAAGGAACACAGTAGTTGTGTTCCTTTAGCTCTCAGACCTGGAGTTTCTATGAATTGACTAGAAGAATACATCTGAGATAGAACTGCTGCTATGAATGTGGAACACTATTCTACTTAAGTATCATTATATTTTCTTGATATTGCTTTGCCAGTTTTATCCAATACAAGTTATATGTATTCATGTCACATGTAGCACCAGCGAAATGGTTGTACTAAATGAGCTGTTTCTGTTTTCAGACTGCCTGATATATGTTCATGACCACAACTGCAAGGACCAGATATCCACGTGTGACAAGAACAGACGGGTAGGTGACACTCCTTTCTATTTAGATACTTAGCATTTGGTAGTTGACCTGTCCAGTAGTGATGGTTGATATGCACACATGGTAAGCGAAGCAGTTGTGTATGACATGCTGTGTTGGATTGGTACCCAGGGGATGTGAGTGTATTCATGGGAGTGTATTCATGTGAATGTGAGTGTACTCACATCAAGAAACACAGGAGTGCGCACAGATGTACATATTGAAGTCTCCAACTTCGAACTTCAATTGAAAACATATACAGATCCGTGGATTCAGTCCACAGAAGAGGAGTATTTCATTCAATATTGGATGCTGTGATTCTTCTTCTAGGATGCCCTTCAATGTGTTGAAGGAAACAAACAGAACTGCCAGTTGTCAGGATCAAGGAATATGTGATATGTAAAGACATTTGGACATTTCATCATTGTTTTCAATGAATGTCAGTCAGTACATGGTATCCATACATGCACACTGGAATCCATGTCAGCCCAAGTCTGCATGTATGTCTATGACTGGCATGCCTAGATCAGTGCCATCACCTAGACTTGCTATCTGTAGAAGAAACAGGACATTTACGAGTGATAGTGTTGTTCGTGGTCCACGCGTGACCATCTGCGGTGTTAACCGTCTTCATCCTGAAGGCAACTGGAGATGCCACACAGAGCAATGGCCATGATGTACCAAGTAGGTGGAAGATTAAACAGAACTGAGAGACCAAGAAGTAGTGTTCAAGAAGTAACTTGTTCAAGAAGTAGTGTTCAAGAAGTAGCGTTCAAGAA
Organism: Lepetodrilus fucensis; assembly: GCA_032361325.1. Taxonomy (NCBI): domain Eukaryota; kingdom Metazoa; phylum Mollusca; class Gastropoda; order Lepetellida; family Lepetodrilidae; genus Lepetodrilus; species Lepetodrilus fucensis. The sequence goes on from JAUTBV010043332.1 coordinate 5,654, forward strand.
GTAGTGTTCTGAATATGTATTGAGGATTGGCAGTTATTACGGAAGACTTGCACATACTGTGACATGTACTGACCGACTAGATGTGTTTGGAAATGTGCAATCTCTTGCCTGGTAGCACTCACATGCATGGTAGCACTCACCTGCATAGTAGCACTCACCTGCATGGTAGCACTCGCCATCATCTAAACTCCTTACACCACTCTCCTCTCGGCGGTAAACAAAGATGGCCGCCTCCTATCATCAGGACACTCCTCAGCCCGAGGTATCTGCCACAGTCTGCCAAGTGTTTCCACATTGTGTTTGCCTGCATTCCTCGCTCGGACTGTGTACAGAAGATGTCCTGAAGACACGAAGGACTCACATGTGATGCTCATCACTGGTAGAACAGGTAGCAGAACACTGGAATGCTATCTTATTGCCAACCTAGAAGATGGCTTTATGGATGGGTTCATGGATGGGTTCATGGGTGGGTTCATGGGTGGGTTCATGGGGTGGTGAAAAGAAGAACAAGAACAATATCAAATTAGTATGAAACATATTTTGATTAAATAATATTTTGGAAAGTTTGTTCCCTGACATCAAGGACAAGGAGATTTGTAAAAATTGTGAAGAGAAAATGCTGAAATCATTGCTTCATTTATGACAGTCTAGACTGATTAGGTGGGAACCTGACATCCTTGTATCACTGCAATTTGACTGTCACATCTCACTAACCTGCTTTCATGGACTGCACATAAATGTAACTGTACCTCGGCCAGTTGCAGATCTGGTTATATGATAGTTACAAATGTACCTGATACTATGTAACAGATAGCTTCATGAAATGTTGGAGGTTCTACGTCTGATTAGAAATACAGCAGTGTGTACAGAACTCAAACTCATTGGTTTGAATTCTTTCGGCAGATAGATTTAGTACATAGGTCTGGCAGATAGGTATTGTTGGAGAGTACATAGGTCTGGCAGATAGGTATTGTTCTCCAGGCCAGGTAGATAGATTGACTGACGCTCCTGAGCTAGGAAGTGATTTTCCTGCAGGTGTTTACAGGTGTTGCCGGCTGACAACAAGCCACGGAGAATGTAGGTGTAGCTATGACCGTGCTGACAGTGAGTGCACCCCACCCCTGACAGAACTCATCTCCTCCAGTCAGAGGGCAGCGAGTGCAGAATACGTTCTGTACATGATACTTGAATTACTTGAATTACTGCCATGGCAACATGACGTGAAGACTTGAAATTGTACTGAAATCACTGAAAGTTGGTACACGTAGAATGTGTGTAATTTCAAATGTTCCTGAAGAAAACAAAAATAAACGATTGTGTCAACTAGACGGTACATAGTCATAATATTGTTGTGACACTATTGTCAGAGATATGTCAGATAGTGTCAGACTTGTGTCAGACCTGTTGGAGCCTTTGAAATTCTATGTCATCTGACAGATTTTATTGCTTTTTCATTTTGTGCTGGATTATATAATTATTATTATTAGCATTATTTCAAATCTTCAATAATTAATAGAATATCCATTTGATGTATTAATAGAACAGTTAGCACAGCCATTAACTGCTGAACGAATGGTTAGTGCCAATGCACAGATCTGTTTAGTGCGGATTACCACAACCATGATTTGACTTTGAAGTTTGCTTGATGCAAATACCAGAGATCATTACCAGTTAACAAATATCATTAAACAGTTTACAGAGATCATTAAGTTGTTTACGGCAAATTACAGATATCATTAAACAGTTTTCAGATTTTATTGTCTGCAGGGTTCACTTTGAATTAGACATTAATTATTTACGATGACTTGACCAATGTGAAGAGTGATGAAGCCATGTAATTATCATCCTCCATTGGAAGTTAGACATTGCATTGAATGAAATATGGGCTCAGCACTCCTTTGTATTGAGTATGAAAAACGAACATTAAAATTCAAAGTAAATATTAAGCATGTTGTTTTCCTAGTTTTAGGTCTTTGTAGATATGTTATTTGTTTCTGCGTATAAGTTTGCTTGCATCAGCATTGGGAATACCTGCTTCCTGTTTATAGCCTGACAACAGCGAGATGGAGGACCGGGTTAGAGGGAGTTATGTGCAGACATAAATATCCCCGCATTCCTGTGTCCTGGTGTAGGTATGTCCTGACAGCAGACCTGGAGGGGCATGCAGTGTTTGAAGTCTGTTGTCACTCTACTGGCTCCCACACACTCACAGGCTCACACGGGCTCACACAGGCTCACACGGGCTCACAGCAATTACAGCCATACCTGCAGCTGGATCTCGTGGCATGGCAAATGTATATAAGAAAAAGAAAAGACCAGAGCATATTTAGACATAGGAATAATGTTTGTACGTGGACAATATTCATTTGCAGTCATGGACGATTATGGACAATTATGGACGTACCTTGGCAGCGGATGTAGTTAATGTACATACTGCGTTTTCTGGGACCACAGATAATTGGATGGCAGTCAATCTTTGTTTGGATGTTATTTAGTTAGAACAAACAAATACTAGAAAATTATAATATTTACTTGGTCATGTGATGCTCCTTCCACAAATCATGAAGTAGATCCTGTAATAGAATATGTCCACAAATAGATGGACAGTAGTCGTGGCAGTGTTTGAGTTTTCAACAACCACCACCACAACTACCACAACCACTGTGCATGGTATGTGTAGATGTTGTGCGTTGATGCTGGGATAGGATATATCTAGAATATTAATATCTAGAATATTAATACTACAGTCAGACCCCGTTATCACGGTTTCTTGCTTACCGGTCAACTTTTAACCAATACAGATTTCCTACTATATATAATTTCAATCGATGAATGATTGATCTGATGATTTGGTTGTTTCGCTTACCGGTCAGATTTTAACAAAAACGGAAGTGTCCGGTATAACGAGGTCTGACTGTAGTGACGGGCAACAGAATTCACCGGGTTTTAAATTTAAAAAAAAAAAAAGACGTCTATCTCCAGACGTTGATTAGAACGCCACAGCGAGGAGGCTGTATGTTGGTAGTGACGAAGTGACGACGTCCGTGACGACTGCAGTGACAACTACGTGGTGCAGTAATAGTGCACACTGTATTCAAGGCCTGGTTATCTCCACCACAATGCATTGATTAGATCATCCCCCAGCATCATATCAATGAATAATGATAAATGTTTGTCAGTGTTATTTTCAAACTATCGCTATGGTAACACTGCTCCGGCCATTGTGTGGGCTAGAGTCGCGTTATGGATTTTTCCAGGTTGACATATTTTAACCTTTCTGGTTTTGGCTGATGTGTGTGTGCAGAGATAAGCTAGGAGCGGCTGGCTTTGACACAGGGAAGCATCAACTTTCTCCCTGGATCAAGTCTGTCAGTATGTAGTCCACTGGTTTCACATTATCACCTGTGAGAGGCTTACATAACTTAGCTGTAACATAACTGGGCGGCCTGGTTCAGTGTTGTGTAATGTTACTGACTGTTACTGGCTGTTACTGACAGTTACTGACTCTTACTGACTCTTACTGGCTGGCCAACATCCACTGAAGTCGGACATGTGATCAGTTCCGAAGTTACAGTAAAACCTGGCAGAGAATCTAATCTACCATGATGGACATAACTGCCTGTAAATAAACTTGTAGATAATCCTCCACTGTTCTATATAATCCTGCACTGTTCTATGTAAACAGTGGTAGGATGCCACAACATATGGTATTCATGGCTGTAATTAGAAACATGTAGTGAGAACTACATTTTGTATTGTGAATTAAGCCATGTATCAACCATACTGTTATTCTTATTGCTTCTTGAAGATTATTGCTTGATCACTTGCCATGAATTTAGTGGATTCATGTAATACTTGTAACTGTTTGGAAGCTTACAGACAATTCCAGATCGATTCCCAGTGTAGAATTGTGCCAAGAATTCCCCAAATGTTCCCATCCTCTGCACATGTAATGCCCTTTACAACAACAGTGTGAGGAGTTGACACCGTGGAGTCTGGGTGCTGGCATGTTATGGTGTTATATAGCGTTATGTGTGGGAGTAGGCAGCACACCTGGGTCAGGCGGTGCGCGGAGCCTCCAGCTTACATAGACACATATAGCTCTCAGTGTCTAACTTCCGTTACAGTGTGTGGAGCAGCCACTGTTAGCTGTCTCGGAGACGGAGTATTTCTCAGCTAATTGTCGCTGCTGTGATAAAGGCCGGTGTAATCTGATAGGAATTCCTGTCGGAGATGGACACAGATGGACACGGTGTGTTGAGAGGCAGGTTGTGAGCAGCCAGTGAACACTGGTTTCTCGGACACAGTGGCCATTAATGATCCGAGAGTCGGCAGGTAGTCGTGAGGTGTGCTGACCAGAGGCGCACTGTCTCCCCCCCCCCCCATTCTCTTCGGAGTTACCTCTGAGGTTGTGGACGGAGATAAGGATTTTCTGTTCCGACATCGGATGTGGTGAGATACCTGGTTATGGTGAGATACCTGGTTGTGGTATCTCGAGATACCTGGTTGTGGTGAGGTACCTTGGTGGTATTGCAGAACTACTTGGCAATTGAAGAACCATCCTTTCATACCACTCTGCAGTGGAACTACCATCCTGGTATAAGATGAGCCACTGTGGTAAAGTACCACGTGGCTATATATAGACACACCACACACGGCTGAGTGGGAGCCAATGCCATGATGATATCATCGGAAACGCAACTCTTATTTTGCATCCCAATGGAATACTGTTACCAAGCAAAGCAAGTGATATAGATCTGGCATTTGGAATACCATAATAGCCCCAGAACACTGCTTCTCTCTTACTGGCAGACTGATAAGACTTGTGTGCACATTGTGACCCCAGTGTGAAGCAGCCCTGCTCTGATGAAGCTGTCCTGTAATCTCCCCGCAGGTCCAGGCCTCACTTGAGTTGCCGTGCCAGTGATAAATGTGTGTCTGACCACAGATAGCAGTGATTTATCACCAGGTGCTGGCTGCTCACATAGCAGACCTGCTCCGACCTGGGACCTGCTCCGACCTGGGACCAGCAATGACTGCAATGGACACAGGAGATGACGGCTGATTACGTCTGTGTACATTGACTGGTACCCTGTGCTGGTTCTCAGCATTACAGTGTGCAGCAGTAGTAAGAGGAATTAGGTGTACACTTGGGAGTCCAGTTACTGATGATAGGTTGATCTGAGACTGCAAGCGCCTCTCTGTATACATACACAGTGGCTAGGACCTGCTGTGAGGGACACCAGTGATGTGTTGGACACGGAGAGAGAGGTAGGGAGGAGACTGGATGTACTGCACCAGATATTATATATATCTGGGCTGTGATCTCATTAGCTGAGTCACAGGGAGCTGCTATCTGCTGAGACTCCATTAGTTGACACCCCTGGGGCTAGAGGCCAGTCTCCTGGGTCAGTTTCAGCCCAGTGCTGTGCCTGACAGCTGGGACATCTTAGCCTGCAGCTGCACCCTGTGTGTAGACCTTTGTGGAACCTCCATGTGTACGTCCGTGCTGAGCAAGGAACCAGGAACAGTAGACTCTTTAGAAGAATGCTGTGATTGATTTCGAGGGAAGAAGAAGAAAGCAGGTGATCATATGACATTTCCTGGAAATATCTGGCCGACATGATGACGTTTCTGTGACACCAGCAATCTGTAATACTGCTCTCGCTGACTACTAACTACAGTGAATACTAACCTGCGGTCTTTATTACAGGCCAAGGACGTGAAACCGAGAAGGAAATTACAGTGCAGGCCTGAACCCAGACCAGATTGTCACAGTGATAATGTTTACAGTTAGTTCTATAACGCCCTTCAATCTAGATAAGCTTTACTTTATGTTCTCCTGAATGGTCTACCCTGACTACTGCACTTCCTTCACCCTGGGAGCAACACCTCCCTCCCCTCCCCCACCCCAGGAGCTCTGAGGCAGTCATAACAGGAGCAGTGAGACCTGGGAGCCCAGACCATCTGTAGCAGATCATCAGATTCCACTAACAAGGCAGAAGATGGAGAGCCAGTGAAATATCAAAACTGTGGATGGAAATCTGACAGCTGAAGCGCAGTGCTTGACTGAAGTTTTATCCGCTTTCTATGGATGTGTTTGTGTATGGATACAGGAGTGTGTCTACGTAGACTTGTGGGATTAGGTTCGTGTCTACGGACTGAGTGGCGAGTTCTCACCAGCATCAGGAGCTTCTGACCACAAGATCTGACCATGTGTGCATATCAACTGTTCAACTGGACACTGACCTCTGTAGTCTAATCATAGGAATACATCCCGTTCAGAGAGTTCTGTGTGTTGGAGCTATCAATATCAATTGAATATCTTACTTTGAAATACTTCCATGATTTTGTGTTGTTTTCTGTGTGTGCTACTGTGTGATTTATCTTGCCTGTGACCATAATATGAGCATTCTAGTAACAATGCCACTTTCTGATGCACCTAAGGTTTTCGTGCGTGAGGGCAACTCACCGGGATCGCTATCGGCGCTGCAGGACAGACAGGACCGACCAACAGGTAGGAACTTACTTTTTACATCTCTTCCTTTTTCTCATCACATGTATTGGGCATTGTCTGGAGAGAAGGGTTTTTATCAATATCTGCAAAGTCTGATTCTATTATTGTAGGTGTAGTAGGTATAGGGGTATTGGTGAAAGATTCCCGCAGATATGTAGAACAACAAATAACTCACTCTTATGGTAGGTAGGTGTTAACCATAAATGGGATACTTTCCTTTGTATATATCCATTAGTGGACATGTGGGTCGAAGCATGACAGTAAGCACGGGCATTTTAACGTGCAGTCGTTATGATTAGCTGGGACAGTTAACGTGGCTGTAAGGTCATTGAGCCGTAATGAGGGAGGTCGTTATCAGTGGGTGGAGCAGCCCGCAGGTGTCGTGGGCCAATGTTGCCCACAGGTGTCGGAGATGCTTGTTGGCCATGCAGTGTGAGGTCACACCCACATAATTACTGGGTCATCTCGGTGGACATGTTGTCAAATTCCTTCCAGGCATTCAGAATGCTGAATCGGATTGGATCGTTTCTTATTTTGTTATTAACCCAATTATAACTTTTGATAAATAAGTAATTGCAGGTAAATGTTCATGTTTGATGTTTCTGGAACATATTAATATGAACAACAATATGAAACTTGGATAAGAGTTAAATATTTATTACATATCACATTATCAATATGTGGCTTGTGCAGTGAACATAGGGGGAAGAGAGGAAGAAAGTTTGATCACAGACATGATTCTAGTTTTTCAATGGAGTGATACAAACATACTGATGTGATGTACGTCAGTCCTGGCCAGATGTCTAGGTAGATACTGGATACAGCTCCATAGCTGGGATAGACCTAGGTGTTAGTTTGACTCACCACTTACATATCTGTGTCAATAGTAAATAGTTGACATGCCGACAGTGATACTGATCCTGGTACATGCCCTCTGACAGTAAGACTGACACGAGACAGATTGTCCTCACCAACATGCCATGCCCTCTGACAGTAAGACTGACATGAGACAGATTGTCCTCACCGACACTCCATGCCCTCTGACAGTAAGACTGACATGAGACAGATTGTCCTCACCGACACTCCATGCCCTCCGACACAATAGGCAATTATTTTATGAATTTATTAATTATTTTCTGAGCATATTGATTCGTTATCTCCCCTGTGTGTATGTTTACTGAGATGAAGCATCACGTGTCAAGAGCACCTCCATATCTCCCCACGTTGTCTGAACCATCAGATCTCCGTTATGTTTTATACCATTAGTTAGTCGCAGACTGTCAGCAGCCTTGACCTTTTGTGATTGTGGTCAGTATACCAATCCTCTGTAATTTGTTGATGTTAGCAGTTGGGTCATCGCGACCTTGGGTCAGTGATCAATACTTGCAATTTGAACTGTTCCTCTTCAGTGGCATCATGGCTGGAAGTTGTCCTGGCATCCAAACACGTCTTATTTATAAATAACTGATGGAAAATCAGCTGTCTCAGTGAGGAGAGTGTGAGGGGATCTCAATCGGTGGCAAATATTCATAAATATTAATTAAGATATTTTGTAACAAAAGTTGTTGAAGTCAGTAATACATTGTACATGGCTGCGTAGAGGATTGAGTTGTGATACTGGTATAGGAAATCCTACATTTGACAATACCACAGTCCGTACAACATATGATTTTAGCAATGACTCAAAATGTATTTGTATTATCTGTGATGGACGATCTGAGAGACATACTGTATGAGTGTGCGCAGGTGATGGTGTGAGTGTGTTTACTACAGATCTGTATCCAGCCAGCCTGGAGGCAACTACAGTCATAGTCAGTAGTCAGATGACTAACAGCCACCATCTCCAATATGTAGTATAGCCAGAACTCTACTATATGCAGCCAGAAATGTCATACTTGTAGCCAGAAATCTACATGCAGTCAGAAATCTTCTACATTTAATATAGCCAGAAATCTACATTCCATCTTTCCATCTTCTAACATTCATCTTATGTCTCTGCAGTAAACAGCAGTAAGTTCATGCTCAACTAGCCCCTTGTTTAGATCTGTAAGTGGAACACTGGCTGTAGTTGTCATGTGACATATACCTCAAATAGGAGGTATCATGTGTGTAGTTGTTTGTGCAAAATGTTCTTTGTGTGCAAGGAACTGGTTGAAAAGGTTAGAAAAAGCCATAAATATTCTTTATCAGATGGAAGGCCTCTCGGTCGAGTGCTTATAACAAAGCCAGTGTAATGTCAGCTAAACTCACACAACTGTAGTTAAGATAGCGGACTATGATTTCTTGTGCCTGTGAACAATTTCAGCTGTCAACTGTAAAGATTTTAACTTTTGTGTTTCATTGACATTGATAAGTTCTTATTGGATTATTTCGACATTAATATTAAATTTTGGTTTTCAAAGTAAGTGAGGGTGATTTTTTTTTTTCAGGCTGATAAAGTGTGAAAGTTTATCAAGATGTATTTAGCCTACTTCATAGTAGAATATCTATACTTGAATATAAAATAATAAGCTCTTTAAAAAGCCTGAACGATTTAATCATTTGCCAATTTGCTTGCCAAAGATTGTGTAAGAAATACAAACATTATTTTTTGTTTGAAGTTTGCAAAGAACTTGTTCACTTTACTGAACATTTGTAGACAGTTTCTGAGATGAACGGTCCTGATTTGGTTTTACCACCATACCAGGCTCCTTATCAGAAACATTTATGGACTGCACGCTGACATTGCAGTGAACGTGAGAGTAATTTGTCCAGAGTTGAAGCAAACATTGTAAAGCTGTAAATAGGCAGTGTAATGTCATGTCCTCCGTCGTAAAACTGCAGTATGGAAGGCCCCCGTCATGTAACAATTCCCAGTTGTTTCACGAATGTCTTCATTACACGCCCATTAGCAACATCTCTTGTGTTCTGTCTCACAACTGGCCAGCTTTTTAATACGAAATGTGATTTAATATTGGGAGATTATATCGACAAACAATGTCGGCATTTATGTCATTTGTTGTATTCTTTTCAAACTTCATATAAACAATTTACTGCTGATTTATTTGAACATTGTTGGGAACATTTTGGCTATTTATCAATTGAGCATTGTTGGAAATGTTTTGACAACTGAAGTATTTGGATGTTGTTGTGCCCGTGATCAGCTGACTTGATGGAGATGGCATTACTACGTCACTGGTTCCTCCAGAGAGCCCAGCTACAAACAAACCATTGAGACTATTCTGGTGCTAGGCTCGGCAGTAATGACATTTTTCTCTGTTTCCAGGGTCAGGTCTGCGACCGTCTCATTCTTTCAAGGACAAGCGTTCAGCCTCAGCACCTGTCAAGTCTCAAGTAAGACTTCTACCTCTTGATCAACTTGCACAATACTGAAAACTTGTTTGATAAATTAAGTATTCCTTCCTTCATATATCATACTGAAAAGTAAAGAGAATAAAGTAGTTTGTTTATATCTAGATAACACTGAAAATATTTTATTGATTTAATTTTAATTTTATTATTTTGTTTCTTTCTGTGAATGTATGTAATGAAAGTGCAACCATTTATTAGAATGTAAATCAATCCACAGTATACATATTAAAATAATGTCAAAAAATGAAAACATTAACAGGTTCTTCCCTACTAGTAAAGAAAATTCTTCACGATCTGTGACCTGAAAGAGGGATTATTATTGAGTGCTGATATTTGTGCAAGGATATTTATCTGTACAGACAATTTCTTACTGTTGTTTCTACATGATTTTGATTGGTCCACAGCAATCTCTGCAGCCGACGCCCCAGTTCTTGCCACACAGACACAGCCTGCCCACACCCAGGTATGTACTACTAGCAGCACAACTAGTCCCAGTCGCCATCACGTCTTCCTCACAACTCATTATTGTGCATTGTGAACTTTCAGTTAGGAAACAATCCTGCTTCTGTACTGCAGTGAAACTGGTTTAACCTTCTCACTGCTGGAGGCAACTGGATAGGCCCTAATAAAGAACAGTGCTCATGTCAAATCCAGCAAGGAGAGGGTTAATATTAAGTGAGCACTATTAAATCTGTTTGTAAAGTTTTGCTGTGAATCAGAAGCACAGTTGTTGTTTGTTGTTTGATGTTAGTAGACGACTAGTGAACGTACACAGACATGTTTTTTCTCTCTCCAATGCTACATTACAGTCACACGACACGTCCTTTAGAAATACAGAGCATACCCATCAGCTAAACATCTAATTAAGCCAGGGCATGTTAACTGCAAGGTATGCCAGGGCATATTAACTGCAAAGTTTGCCAGAGCATGTTAACTGCTAAGTATGACAAGGGCATGTTAACTGCAAAGTATGCCAGGGCATGTTAACTGCATCTGTGCCTAATATGACTGGTTGGGATAGACAGAGACTCCAAGACTTTCTGTGTGATTAGTTAAGGGTTATCTTAGAGGTGATGTATATTTATTGCTATATCAGGAGGCAACTTGCCATTTCCGGTCTGTGGTGACTTTTGGTCCATAAAAAGATAACAGTCGATAAACGAGGAAGAAAATGTCAAAATGTTTTCCTCAAGGATGTAAATTAGCATGTAGCATGCTACAGGTGAATCATTTAGTGGCGGTTTGCCTTGGCGAGGGTAGATCAGTTTGGATTTGGCCTTAATGTAACGTGCAAGTTTGACCATACACAGCAATGTTCTTCCTGTTCAGTAATCAGAAAATCTCCTGACTTTCACCATTACCTGTTGGGTTATGTTAACCCACTCCACCCAAGCCATTGGGTTTTAACCATGGCGGGCAGTTTGACAGTCACATCTAGGATCTTACCAGGAGATACACCGACCGTAGGTTCCGTGCAATGTTTGTTCCGCGCGACCGCGGCAGATGTAACCCCGACCTGTGATGTCAGTTTTCTCAGGCTCCACACACACTCTCACAATAGCATCCACTTTGATCAGGCCTCTTGGTTAACTCGTAAGCTCTGGAAAAAAATAATCAGGTGATGATTGTTATATTGTCTTCCTTGTCCTAAAGTCGTAACATCTCCCGACTAGCAGATCCCTTTTTCTCCTGATCAGAATCAAAGCAGTCATGAGCTGTTTATGATGAAAATGTTAACAGTTTGTTCACATTTCATATCGATTTCATATGCAGGATAGACAGTATTTGGGGGGTAAAGTAATATATGTGTATTGAAAGCATGCACACTGTATATAAGGAATTAAGCTTGTTTTTATGGGTTTATCAATGTCCATTGAAGACATGCGTTGACTAGTCCAGTGTTGTCTACCCACACCACCAGCCAGTGTTGTCCGTGTTGTCGTATGCTAGGCAAACCAAACACTGGGGCTGGCTGTGTCTGTATCTTCTGGAGGTCAGACATGTCAGTTGCTGGACCTCGAGGATTTCCTCGGACAGTCAACAGGAACTGGCAGTCCAGGAAACCAGCGATCCAGGCTTGTAGCAATGAGATTCTGTTTTGGGGTTCTACTGCATTCTTTTGGTAATGTTGTGATGCTACACATTACTATATCAAACCCAGACTGTATGGTTTGAAAATGTCTAACAGAACTCTATGTTTAGGTTTGACATCTGTTTTACTGTGGTATAGTTTAGTTGTTCATCACATACAGACACTGTTATTTTCTCACTTATACTGAGCGTTATTGTACAGTTGACTGTTGATTTATTATCATAAATATTCTGTTCCTGGCCCAAACTGTATTGTATGTCCTTATAGTTAAAATATGATGACTGATATCTGTAGCTCCTGTCATGACAGAGAACTACGTTGACATTGTATCTTTGAATTTGGACTACAAGAACATTATTATTCTGATTTTAAAACATGGCATGTGATCAGTTCCTTCTGCATGGACTTGCATATCATTAAAACTTCCCATACATACATAAATACTGACATGTCTAAATATTCATCTTTCAGAATCAGCACATATATTTCCACAGATAATTGTATATATTTGTTGGAGATTATTCTGAAGATGAATATAACATTTAGTTCCACATACTTTTTATACCTATATATTTTACTGTTCTAAAATCCTAATTTCTCTAATTCTCAGTCTCTGACCTTGACCTCTTATCTGTGTCATACTTGGACTAGAATACATCTGTAGTATGATCCGTAGATGTTGATGATGTTGTGTGCTCCCCTGTCTGTCTGTCTGTCTGTGTGTCTGTCTGTCTGTCTGCACAGTTTTACTGCATGTGATGTTTGCCCACAGCTTGTTTGGTTCGTCACCACCCTCTGGTCTCTCCGCTGCCAACTCCTCACACTGGCCCCTCAACAGCGTCGAGGAGTAAGTCTGTCACATGACCTCACAACTGACCAATCATGGATAGGAATGACTGAAAATATCAACATTTGATTTGATTGGATAGAAATAAGAATTATTCCCAGACAGTTTACATTCATCTACCTATCTTTCCTGAACCAAATATTTAACTACATTATATATTCATTATTATCACGGTTGTGGTCTTAATAAATATATATTTCTTCATGTAATCTTTTCGGTTGGAGATTATATACATTAACATTAATCTAGTTAAGATATTATTCTAATTATTCAATTGGTGATGTAGTAAATTGAAGTTGTTTTTGCATTGTTGCTGTGCTGAATTAACTTGTTTTACTAAAGTTATTGCTAGGTCAAGATTAAATCATTACATATATTATCGACTGACGGACCAATGACGTACTGTCATAACTGTTGTAGAGCTATCAATGAGGAGAGCGAGATGGACTCAGGCGGATCGGATGCCGGGCATTCAACGTAAGTCCTTTCAAACAAAGAAAACAAATTTTTTTTATGCTAAGGAAATAATGAAAATATTTATGACAGAAAACTGGGTAAGTTTTGATAAATTCTGACCAGACATTTCCCAGGGAATGTACAACAATGAAGGTGTGTGTATGATCCCAGTGACTGTGTGTCAAGTGTGTGTGACTGATGGACATGTCATTAAGTCACCGTCATTGCTTCATTTTCCTGATTACAAGTGTGATGAGTTGGGTGTAATAATATCATGGCAAGTCATGTTGCAATTCCCTGTGTTAGATAATGTTTTATACTAGCCATGTCAATGTTTATAAGGGATATTTATATGTTATTATCTAGCTATGTTGCTGCTATAGTAGGAAGTGTAGGAAATGTAGTTGTCTTATGATGCAGCATAGGCTCATTTAGCTTATCAATTACAATGGGGTACTGATCTTTTACCAAAGTATTGGATTGAACCCAATGCTATGTAGTATAAATAGTTTCATGTAGTGTGGTAATCAGGAAGTCTACTACAAGGAGTTTGTGTCCTCTTTGATCAGTTGACAGTTGTGTATAGTTACAAATAATTCAAGACAACATGCTATCATGAAGTCATAACTCATTCTGGTTCATTCACACTGTGACCCCCCTTTATGACATTGTGACCCCTTCATTGCGACCCCTTTCAATGTGATCCCCTTTCATTGTGACCCCTCTTCACTGTGGTGTGTGTAGCAATGTGTTAGATGTATCTGAGTGGTAACCGTATACTGTCGCTGCACACGGGACCGCAGGTGTATTTATGTCACTCAGAGTGGTATGATCGCTGACCGTGAACCGCTGTCACGATGAGGCGGATCTGGAGTGGGAGGTGTGGCTGATGCTGTTGAGGCGGCGCGCTGAGTGGGGCTACTGTCACTGAGATGACCAGAACACCATGTTGTGTGGTCTGTCGTGTGTGTCGGGCTTGTACTGAGGTCCATTAGTCAGTGGATACCTCCGCTGCAGAGGATTGTCCCGGGTAATTAGATATCCACTTAGCTGTGCTTCATTCAATGGCCATTACAGCGTGGTCGAAACTAGTGAGAGACTTTTAACTTAAAGAGAGTCATACACGTGTACTTGACATCCAGTAAATGTTGGATGTGTTGATATGTTGTCTTAATTGGGATATACGTGATGCTTTTAGCTCAGTTTCATATTAGAGAACAGAAATTTATGTTTCTGGGACCCGTTGCTCAGAACTATTGTAAGGTCAACGCTTTCTATTGTGGCGGGAGCCCAGTTACAACTATTGTAGTGCTACAACTGTTCTGAGCAACTATAAAAAAAAAGTGATCATGAAATTGAAAAAGTATGGTTTGATTTTCGATAGTGAAATTAGATCCGAACATAAGCCCCAACTGTTGCAGTACTATACGAGGAAATCATGTTAGTGTCTGTAGTGTGGTATGATGTGTGCACAATGAGCATGTGACCCATCTGTCATGGGGGCGTCCAAATATGTAGCACATACATATTGATACATACTGTATATAGATGTTCCTGATCATGAACAGGAAGTGAGATATCCAGATTTACACCATGTGACATAAGCACTGTCAGGTGGTGTCTAGACTGTTCCTCCATACATGCAATGAGGTTTTGTGTGTAAGGACCCGTCATTGTTTGTCAATAGATGCGACACTGTTTAATAATGTTGAGTCTAGTGGTATAGTAGTGAACAGTAACTTGTCATATACAGTTGCTAGTCCATCACAGATCATACACACTGTCTTTGTTATACATTCCCTGGGAAATGTCTGCTGATTAAAGGGTAATGGAAATAATTATTGATTGTAATACTGTGCTGCTGTGATGTTAAGCAACGAATCACTCACTCCAATGTTCAATTTATGTTTTCAGTTTCAATTTCGAGTTTCTAGCTCCCTGTTTGTATTCTAGTATTGAGTATTCCATTTCTATTCCAGCATACAGTATACTATTTCTGAGTCGATGGAATCGCTGGATGCCCCACCAGGTTAGTCAGATTAAATTACTTGTCGATACTTGAGACATCTTTTCATTCCCAAACATTAAAACGGTGAATTCTCAAATTTGGAGAAAAAGATGGTCTTACTCGCCTAACGGAATATGGCAAGCGTTGATTTATAGGGCATCTAAACAATTCCACACATCCAGTAGTTAACCTTTTCACTGCTGGGTGCGACTGGAGAATGTTATTGTAAAAGTGCGTTTCTCAATGTTTTTCCACTGACTTCTAAATCATTTCACTCTTCTGGCAGTGCGGGCTGAGATGTCAATATTTGACGATGAACCCGACCTAATGCTGGAAACTGAGGAGCCAGAGGCATGGAGCCTCACTGTGGACAGAAAGGTGCGTACATGACCATCTCAACTCCATGGGTAGTAGGTTTACTTGTCCTCGAGTCCCAGTAGTAGTATAATTTATAAGCAATAATAGTTTTATTTGTAATAAGTTAGTCTTACTTGTAACCGCATAATTCTACTTATAATGTTGTTAGTTTTACTTGTAGTAACAGTTTTACTTGTAATGACATAGTTTTACTTGTAATGGCATATTTTTACTTAAAAGAGGTATAGTGTTGAGTATTGGTGTTGTTGTCTGTTGCAGACGTTGAAGAAGATGAACACCAAGGACATTAAGCGTCAAGACACTATATGGGGTGAGTTTCAGGATACAGTACTAACCCAATCTGCAGTTTCAGGCCTAACATCTAACTATCATCTAGCCAGTTCCACTATATCTCTTTAGTAATCTTCTACAGTAAGTATTGCCACAAATCTGTATTAATCTTGGTCTGCTTGTTCCAGAGCTGATCCAGACAGAGAAGGAGTACTGTAAGACGCTGATGATCATGCAGAGGGTAGGAGAAGCTTTCTTTCACCTTGCTGTGCTTTAGCCCTGTGTCACACAGTAGTGTCTGTAGGTCGACCAGGATCGGTTTTCATGACAACTTAAAAACTTAAAAAACTAAAAATACAAAATGTTGGTATGACCCCTACCTGACCTGACCTGACCTGACCTGACCTGACCTGACCTGACCTGTCTGTGTTGCAGCTTTTAGTCCAGGGCGCCATACATGATCTGCACATGCATCCTGACCAGGTAGAGCGGCTGTTCCCGCAGATGGACGAGCTAGTGGACATCCACACCGGCTTCCTCCGCCAACTCCTTCTCCTCCAGCGGCAGAAGCTGGACCGCAGCATCGAGGACGTCGGCCGCATCCTCCTCAGTCAGGTCAGTAGCCATGGCAACCACACCGCCCTGGGCCACTTCAGTAGTTATGTAGCACTGTGTCCATTGACCGCTGATGTGAAGGTGGGTTGTCTTCCCTTGGCTGGTACTTCACTTTGGATCCACTGTACGAGCTCGTGTCTACATCACAGGGCGATAGTCGGATCCAATAGTCTTGTCATGTCCTCCCATCCTACTTCTTGTTCACCTCCGCAAAGTGGAGAGTTACAAATCTTGATTGATCAATTTAATAGTAGCCACTCCAGGATGTAAAGTCAATGTGCCACTAGGCGGTCACGGTAAAATCAAGCTATGGGGCTGCTCCTTTCTAGCTGTTCTGTCTGTACTTTCTGTCCTACGCATGCGCAGTTACACTGTGCGGTGTTGATACTTGGTAACTGCGCATGCGTCGGACAGAAAGTACAGACAGAACAGTTAGAAAGGAACACCCTGTGTAAGGTAGTTTTAGTAAGGTGAGAAACTATGAATTCTCTTCTTTCATGGAGTGGATAACTTACTATTGAAGGTAGAGCTGAGTATAAGGGAGGTAATTTCACTTCCTATTGAAGCAGTCGTAAAATGGTTTATCTTGCAAACTAAGCTATGTTTGAGATTACTGTGTCCTACCCCACATTATTATCTCTATCCCACCACACCCTGTTGCTGGCAGGCCTGTCAGATGTGTACATGTATATCTGTATGCTGCAGTTTGAGGGTGAGAGCGCGGCCTACATGAAGACCGTCTACGGCGAGTTCTGCAGTAAACATAAAGAGGCGGTGCAGATGTACAAAGACCTGGTCAAAGGAGACCGCAAAGTGCAGATATATTTTAAGGTAAGACTACAACAAAGATCGGGGTTCGGGTGATATCGTAGATGTTTTATAGGGGGATATAGCAGACATTTTTGTTTGAGAATATGATCATTTCTACAATTGGATTTTATGATAAAAAAAAGTATTTCTTTGACTATGTATGTGTTCAAACTATGATTAAGATTACATCATAAATACTCCTTGGAATAAACAATATGCACTAATCACGACAAATATTAATGATATCCTTCGCTTTGCACTGAAATGTTGATACAGACTACTGACTGTTGTTGGATAGCGATATTCGTTCCTGGACAGAATTGAGATGTTTTTGTTTGTGTTGCAGCAATGCATGAATCGGCCTGCGTGTAAACGTCGAGACGTTCCTGACTTTATACTCGGTGTCACCATCCGTCTTTCAAAATACCCCATCCTCATTGAAGCAATATGTAAAAGTACTAAAGGTAAGCAGACCCTGTTAATGTTGTTTGTTCTCACACTTTATAAGAACCTAATTCACTTTCACACATGCAATCAACAGTATTTTTATGTAATGCGGTTTTATTCATTCTGAACAGAGAGTGTTAGCCATGTAATTTCACATACCATTATTTCTAGTGTTGGCTATTGAGGTCCATTCTACTATTGCAATAGTATTGCAATAGTTGAAAACACTATTGCAATATTATTGCAATAGTTGTGCTACTATTGCAATAGTTTGTTTTAGAAATAAGTCTTTTAAAGATGGCTAGTTATTTGTAATATAGTGGCTAATGTACATATAACTGGTATTTAATTAATAAAATGCAAGACAACAGTGCGTTATCATTTGATTTAATTCCAAAATCAAAATCTTGTTAAACAAACATTTCTCTAAAGTTAATTTTTATTAAATTTTGTGAAATTCATGAAATACCCACTGCTTGAGGGTTTTAAACTAATTTGGTTTAAAAATAGTACATTATCAAAACTATCGATAGTTGATGGTAGTATCGATGAAAATAATCGATAGTTCAAATTACTATTGATGTATTGCTATCGGACCACTCACTATCGCCATCTATCGATAGTTTGATCAATCGTTACACCCCTACACTCAAGCCCTACTAAGTGACGTTAACATGCATGCTATTTGTTGCAGACAAGAAGGACCGCGACTTTCTGTCCAAGGCTCATCACTGGAGCAAGTCGGTACTGACCGACGTCAACGAGCGCGTCGCCAACTATGAACAACTTGTTGAGATTCAGAATCGGATAGACTCGCGAGCCACCACAGTGTTCAAAGGAAAGAAATTCAAGGTGAGACAGTGTGTCAGTAAATATTGTAAAATGCTACCTAAAATTAAAATATGAGATGCTTAATAGAACAGACTATTGAAAATCAAGAAGGCCATAGGGGCACGCCAGAAATGAAGTTAGCATGCCCGACAATGATTTTAAGTGCCATTGGCCTGCGGGCAGGCATTATTTCTACCCCTGCAACATGATGTTTAATATATACCATATTTGTTGTTCCAGCGTTTTGACCTCACGGTCAAGGGGCGGAAGTTGGTGCATACTGGGATGATCGGCTGGAAGAGTGCTCGAGGTCAGACCAAGGACCTCCTGGCTGTCATCCTCACAGACCTCATCTTCTTTGTTCAGGAGAGCAACCAAAAGTACACATTCTTCGTACAGGACGGCAAGGTTAGTACACGTTCCTACCACACGTGTTAAGTAATCTAACAGTAACTTTGTCACAAATGGGTGAAAGATTTCCGCAGCGACATTAAACTCCATATTCACTAACTCGCTCACTAACAGTAACTTCTTTTGGCGAGAATATCCTAATGTGTGTTACCAGTGATGCGATGTTGACGTCGGAGAACTCGTCTTTCAGTCATGTGTGATCCCGCTGTACCGACTGCTGGTTCGTGAGAAGCGAGACACGCGCGACAGCCACGGCATCTACCTCATCTCCCAGTACAGCAAGTTCCCCGAGATGTACGAGCTGGTGTGCCGCTCCAAGGACGACAAGGAGAAGTGGATCCGCATCATCCAGGCCGCCACCGACAAATGTCCCAGAGAAGGTACGCTAGCATGAGCTTTATTGCCTAATTATTCTTGCAGAACACGGCCTACCAGCACATTTCTGTTTTGCAATATTGATTAAGTAATTGAATTACACAATGCTACATATGCTACTTTCTGAGAATGATTTCATACTCAATTCAGAATTTTGTTAATAAAATGTCATGTGATGTCATAGCCTGAGTATGCTGTGAGTCTAGGGTTATGACGTCATATGACATTTTATGAACAAAATTCTGAGTTGAGTATGAAATCGTACTCGGAAAGGTTTCGTAATCTCGGGCCATTGTATATTTTGTAGCAGAGACACATTTCAGTTAGTTTTGTATTTTCCAGTGGAGGAAGAAACGCCATCTTCGGAAACAGAGGAAGAGAAGAGGAAGATGGAGGAGCGAGCATCCAAAGCCAAAGATATCATTGGTCAGTCAAACAGCAGTTAACCCCCTTATTCCATATTCTATCTTCTTGATTCAATTGAAGTGAAGTGGCATGTCTCGGTGTGATTACTTTCACTGTGGCTTACATTAGTAATGACTGTGGACTCTGACCTGCAGAACTGTGAGATACGTCTATCAGCTAGACATAATGTGTATTTTACACATATTGACAGATATATGTCTGAAATAAGAAGCTGATCTCTGTGTTATATTTTTTATTTTTTATTTTTTGTGATTCAATTTTCAAAAAGGAACAGTTACTACAATATTTATGAAGGTTTAATTTTTGGAATAATTATGCTCACTGACCAATGTTTGAAAAGACATGACAAGTATTATTCTGTTAAATCTACCTCAACGTGTGTGTTTTACTTGCAGAGGAACTACACATCAAGGACACTGAGATCAAGCGATGCTGTGACGAGAAGAACCGCCTGATGCTTGAGCTGCTGGACCTGTACAAGGGAGGCGACGAGTCACAATCTGTGAGTTACCTCCCCTTACCTGCCTGCCACGTTCTAATACTGGCCCTGAGATTACAAAACGTTTTGGAGTACAATTTCATGCTCAAATTCTGAGTTGAGTATGAAATCTTACTCAGAAACGTTTCGCAATCTCGGGTCCAGGGCTGCAATACATTTCTCTACAAAGTGCTACATATCAGTACAGGAGCCATTCTGAAGGGAATGGACTGCACACATGCTCAAACTGATTTTCTGCGATTTTCCAGCCACTATGATAGAAAACTAGCAGAGTGTAGTGTAACGAAGTGTATTGCAGCCTGAATGCAGCCCGGCACAGAGTGAAGTAGTCATTTCAGTGATGCATTGATGCCAGTATTTAATCACAAAGATTCCTCGTTAATTAATTTGGTTGGTTCTTGATAATCCTGTATTATTTTGACATGGAAAGTCAATCTGCGAATGTGGAAGAGGTTGTTAGTTATTTTTAGCCATAATATATAATAATCTCCCCCGTTGTTTCCAGCGACCGAGTTCCATGCATGAAGAAGCGTCCGGCAGTGAATCATTGGAGGTGCTGCTAGCCGCCATGCATGAAGGTATGTCTGCAGAAACACAGTGATGTCCCTTGTGAGGATGATGATTTGTCGTTCTCGTGAAAGTAATAATGGTGATGATAGTGTTGATGAAGATATAACAATGGTCATAATGATAGTGATGATAATATTAATGATAGTGATGATAGATATCATGAAGATATTAATAATGGTAGCTGTAATGATAGTGATGATAATAGTAATCATGCTTATTTGAAATATTCACATTTGTTTTCACTGTTTCCACAGCTTCCCGGCTAGCGACTATCCTACAAGGCAGCGGTACTCACCTGAGTCGCAGCGTGTCCAGCGTAGGCGAACATGTCAGCACATCGTACGTCGCCATGCCCGTGCCAAAGAGAGCGGAGACTTTTGCCGGTTTCGACAGCAGCCATGATGTTCCCAAAGGTACTATAATCTCCTTCCTGTGGCAGAATCATTCGTATACTAAATTAAATTAATTAAGGGCCAGTAATTTTTTAGTACAGTTAAATTTATCTTTTTAATATTTTATCAAATAATTTTATTATGTCTACAAGCTCCAGGTACTCTTTAGGACCTTGCAGAGGGGCTGAAGGAATAATGGCACTAGATTCCTCAAGCCAAGTTACATAACTTTATTAAATTCCCCACAAAATATCTGTTGGCCCGTAATATGTATTATTTTGAGTATATGAACACTGAACGTTCTGTTGTGATCGTCCTGTACTGTGTCATGCCCTGATGTCTCACACTGTCTGTGGGTGTTGCAGGAGGTCTCAAGAAGAGGTACACTCCTCCGCTGCAGGACATGGATGGTCGCTCCCCCAGTCTGCTGAGTCTGGACAGACAGGAGGCCGACAGCGGGACGTCGTCCATATCAGAAACACCACTGGTGGTCAGTATACGCCACTCTTACACACTCAGTAGGGTCAGTAGTAGTATTCAGAAACACCACCAGCTCTCAGTAGGCTCAATAGGACTATTACACTCTCAGTAGGACTATTACACTCTCAGTAGGACTATTACACTCTCAGTAGAACTATTAGACTCTCAGTATTCAGTATTCTCAGTATTTCAATCGGATATGTTTTGACAAGCTTCAACCATAAAGGACCACCAATGCACCAAACTTGGTTACAAAAGTAGCAGCCATATTTCAAAGTAAAGTGCATATCAAGGTATAATGTAAGGTATAGTGTAAATGACATTTAGATGTAACATGTGTGTAACAGTGTAATATGTTCGTCAAAGTGTCAATTATGCGTCTGTATATAAAAAAGATGTTCATATTGATATACCTCTCTGTGTATGGGACATGTCAAAGTGTAAGGTGTTAAATTGTATGATACATGCCTTTGTGTGATATACGTGCCTGAGTGTTTTTCAAGCAGGATATGAAGTATAGAAATGTGCACACAGCTATATGTTAGCTCCCACTGACTTCAAGCTGTGTAAATATATCTGAGCTGTGAACGATAACGCCCCTGTCATCACAATGTCCCTGTGTATCACGTTGTCATCACGCTGTGTCACTAGGTGTCTGACACTAGCCTACAGTCGAGGTTTCTGTCATAATTCCCCCAATGACTGCAGTTGCAGCTCTCCAGCGTGTGTAGGACAACGTCCAATGCCCTATAACAGTTCTTGCTACAATGTTGTGGGTTTATCTACAGTTTCCAAGTAGTGGTGTGCAGTAGAACTGTCTTTTTTGTGTCCTAACTCCAGTCACTCTGGGATACAACACCACTGCTCTCCCTTTGTTACAACGCCATTGTTGTCTGTGTCCTACAGGAAGTTGTCTGTGTCCTACAGCCATTGTTGTCTGTGTCCTACAGGAAGCAGCGGTCGGCGAAGTCCATCGGCTGAACTCCAGGAAGACCACAACGCCTCTGCAGCGGTCAGTGCCCCACGTCTGGGAGGATCAGGAGCCACGTGTGTTGGAGCCGAGAGAGGCAGAGCTGAGAGGGTCGGACAGATCCAGCGACAAGGGGTCACTCGGAGAACTGTCCGGGTCGTCACACTCGTCCCTGCCTCCGAACACGCCCGGAAACCAGGAGCAGCTTATGTCCATCTCCCAGCTGGTGAAGTACCTGCATAATCTCATGGTGAGTACTGTCTGTGTGTCTGTCTGTGTGTATGTGTGTCTGTCTGTCTGTATGTAAGTGTGTGTGTGTGTGTGTCTATCTGTCTGTCTGTGTGTGTGTGTGTGTGTGTGTGTGTGTGTGTGTGCGTGTGTGTGAATGTGTGAAAATATTAAATTTTCTCTGTAAATAATTTATCATTAAAAGTAGTTGCCAGAGCTACAAGCTGGTGCCAGTTACTTTTAGTTAATCTACACTAGTTTGTGAGTCTCAATATAAGTTCCACTGGGTTGTCCCTCTACCTTACGCTGATCACAGATAATCAGATACTGTCTGTAACTCTCTGTAGGTCATTTTCTACAGATGATTTTGTCACGTGTTGTTGTTGGAGATAAAAAAAAAAAATTAAAAAAAATGTCAAAGTGCAGGTCAGAACCCTGGCTATTAATAGTAGGAAAATCAGCCTCCTCATTCTCACCATCTACGTGTCAATTATGTCACTGCGCCTACACGCGAACAATGTGAGGTGGAATAGCGGAGTTAATCTGATAACAGGAAGTGGGAACATTGCGTGAATGAATGATTTAACACCAATAGCAGGAAATGTAACAGTGTTGTACCAGTCTGCTTTCTGTGTGCACGCTCCATCATAATGACAGTCAGACATTACGTGAATTGTTCAGACCCATTTCATGTTTGTCCCGTTTGCCAAGTTTTATTGCCAGATTCTGGGAAACATGCACGAAAGCTTACACTTGTTAATTACTTTAGCATGTGTCAGCTGCTTGCACTGTTGCAGTGCATTAACACAAACAAAGTTTTGTCACAACACACTTGCCACTTTTCAGCCTGGGAAAAGAAAAATTGTTTCTCAGACTTCTTTTCACATTACATAAATAATGTTTTACAATTGTTGTCGGTTGAATTATTTCATAAATTTCCATCATCACCTGCGGAGAAGAGAATAATTGAAAAGTAAATTTAGTTTTCAAAAGTGTGTTTTCAATTCGTTCCTTGAATTAGTCATTGTTGAGTCAGGAAGTTTGTCTGTGTTGATGCTCGGCAATGTGCTCAGTTCTCAGTTCAAGCATGAACCAGCCCGGAATGTCGCCCCAATTAAAGCTCTCCACTTGAGTGAATTCCTTTATTGTCGCTTTTGGTTTCTTTTGATGGCAAGGGTAACTATTGAGGATCTGCTATGTACAGACAGGGCTGATCTCCAGCATTAGTATCATTACACTGACAGGGAGATGGAGGTTTGTTATCACTTGAGACGCTATCTCTAATATTGTAGTTTATATATACTTAACGGATACGCTGTGGGCAAATTGGTTGTGGTATTTTTTATCTGTGGAAGATTCATTTATAAGTCAGCTACATTGTTGTTAACCAGTGACAAAATCTGTCGAGTACAAATTGTTTTCTATTTTCAAAGTTTACACTTTCTTTGTTACAGTCATATCTTTTGTCAGTTTCCATTTTGTCCATGTTGTTTGTATGTACGATCCTGGGATTCAAATCCTAGTTTCCTGGATTTATATGCTCTTGACTTAGCTAAAGGGCGAACCCAACTGGCCGAAATTAGTAGGAGTATTTTATTACACATCCTATTGTATGTTTAACATGATCTGACCTAGATTATATCATGAATCATATATTCAGGGATTAAAATTAACAGTAGCCCGCTAACCTGGGCCATTTCACCCAATGCTAAAGCTACTGTCAGGGCTAGTAGAAATTCATACATTTGTTATTTGTATCTCTATACAGGGAGTAAGTTTTATAGTTAGTTTCTATCGCTGCATGATCATACCCTTACAGATCTGACTTATCTTACAAATTGCCTCTGCTTACAGATAGAATCTAAACGTCAGATCAGAATTGGTATGTCTCCACTACAGATTCTGACCTGTATGACGTGATTATCTCCTCTCCTCCCCACCCCCTTCAGAATCTGACTTGGCTTGTATTATTCCGGGTTAGAAATTCCAACTCACCCAGTGCCCAGATCCATTTCTCTTAATGTTAAAAGTTATCCTAAGGGCTATTAGAAATTTCACTTTTTGTTATTTATATCATTATTTGGGCGACTACGTTTAAAAGTTACGTTCCTTTCCTGATAACATGATTATCTCCCCTTGCAGAACCTGACGGCACAGCAAGGCACGGCGGTGGAGTCGCTACGCGCCCATCTGGCGGAGGCCAACGAGAAGATCAACAAGCTGTCGGCGGAGATGGCGGAACGGAAGGGCGGGTACCGCCACAACCAGCTGGAGGAGTTGCGTAACCTGCAGGAGAACATCAGTCGTGAGAAGGCCGAGTGGGAGAAGGAGAAGGGGAGAGAACTGGCCAAGCTGGAGCAGGAGAAGGCACTGCTGGAGGAGCAGAGGAAGCTCCTGGAGAAACAGGAGGTGAGTTGAGGCGGAGTCGAGGTGCAGTTGAGGTGCAGGATTAGGTAGAGATGACAGTGGAGTGCCAGTTGTTTTAGTGGTATACTTTTGGAACTGTCACGACGTATGGGTGAAAGATTCCCGCTGACGTAAACAATCATTCACATTCTAGAACTACTGATCAGGAAGCTTGAGTTGAGGTGTGATGGAGGTGCAGGATGAGGTAGAGTTTGCTGAGGTGATGGAGGGATGTGGAGTGCTAGTGGTTTGTTTTATTTGAAAACTTCTAGAACTACAAGGTGAACTTGCCTCCAATGATATGTTTGTTTGCGCTTGTTTCCAGGCTGATATTCGTGCTAAGAAGGATGAACTACAACGTCAGCGAGAAGCTCTCCAGTGTCAGATCGACCTGAATAGACGCCAGAACGTCCACGTTCCGTCTCCGTTCTCCTCCTCCTCCATGGACGCGGGCAGCAGCCACTCAAGTGAACGCGACACCAGCCAGCAGCAAATCTCGGCAGCAGACAAACAACGAGAACTTGTTCACCGACGGTCGGCCTCTGCAGAGTTCTACACTCCGATGCCGGCGGAATATGACCCGCCCCCGTACCACCGCGACTCCAGTCAGCTGGCAGACTCTGGAAACACGTCCAGTAACAACCGCCAACCCCGGCTGTCGGTCGGCAACCTGCATAATGTCAACAATCCACAGAGTCTCCCTGTGCACCTGCTGAGTGCCAAGAACGAGCAGAAGACTGGCGGTGTGAAGGTGCAGCATCTGCCGTACAAGCTGGCGGCCAGCGGGACTCAGCTGCACCAGTCCACCTCCACTCCAAGTATGCATCCCCAGCAGCAGCAGCTTCCTCACAAGATGTCCAGTCCCGGTGCTCTCAGCTCCTCATCCTCTTCCGCTTCCTCCGCCAACTCCTCGCCTAGTCCGAACACACCCGGAGTCGCAGCGTCGCGGTCCGCGTCGTCCCTGCATCGCAGCTCGCCCAACCAGAGCATGTCCAACCTGTCCAATCTGATGAAGCTGGCAGAGCCCGGAGGCAAACGTCGAGGCCCTTCTCAGGCAGCTCCAGGTCAGCAGCAGTCACCTCCCAACCCCCACAGGGCCCCTCCTGCACCGCAGAAGCAAGACAAGCCTGGCGACGGATACTATTACTGCTAATTCTCAGGTGAGTGTAGACAGATCGTTGAGGCCGTGTTACACAGAGTGATCGCTGTGTTACAAGAGTTGTAGCTCACTTTTTGTTGTTGATATTAACTCCGCTAGAACTTTGTCACATATGTGTGAAAGATTTCCGCTGTGACGTAAAACAGGAATTCACGCACTCATTCATTCCTATGACTGTTGTTGTTCTGTGTAATGGGGTCCAAAGTACTACCATATAACTGAAAACAAGACTCAGGAATAGGCTTTGATATTTGATAAACATAGAAGATTAGTTTTATCTCGGGGATTATTTCTGTTACTGCATGCATTGTGAATGTTCTAATCTGAAATCTATATATATATTTGACCAGTCCAGTGATTTCCCTAATGCTAATGTGTGTTTTTTTTATAAATTCTTCCAGGTCTCTTTTGACCTGTGATGTGTGGTACCACCTCTGTGATGGTATAGACAGAGGTCGGACAGAAGACCCAGCCACGCCAGGCTGCGCGGCCATTCCCTCCTGGCCGTGCACACGACATGCACAAACCACTGTGTACATTAGCTAGGGAGTGTCTGCCTATCTGACCTGTGTTACGTAGTTTCCTATAATCATAGTCGCGTGGACGTGGCACTACAGAGAAGCCTTCGGAGACTGCCGGCCAGCCTCAGTGGGTCTGGACACCGCGGACATGGGTACACCGGATCTGGAGTCAGCGCGACACAACCTCAGGGATTTCTGGATCCAGTGTGTACATTCAAAGTCTGCAAGTTTAGATTCTTCTGGATAACGGATGTGAGCATATCTTCATGAAACGCTGTGATGTTGCTGCAATTTGAGATGACTTTATGAGTTGTCGAGCACACCTACAAGACTTTGCTGTCCCCAACTGGGACACTACTAGATGACCGAGGTCATCAAACTCTCTGACGTGACTTAATGTTCCTAGTAGGGACTTGTGGATGTTCAACGTCTGGTGTCAGAGTTGGCCCAGGGTTGTCATCGTGGACACTCTTGAAGTGTTCGACCAGACAGACTTGACTGTGGTCGCTGTGTGTGGCTGGTGTCTAGAGTGGAGTAACACAGACACAGACAGTGATGTATCTAGGACACGGGACGGTGATGTATCTAGGACGGCCACTGTGGAGCTCTAGAGCAGTACGTGGAAGTGTCCAATGTTTGCATCATGCACAACATAACGTGGTCATCACCAGGGAAGTAAGGACATGCTCATGGACTGGACAAAGGATCTCAGATGTTGAGGACCAGTCCTCTGCCCAGAACACCACGGGCCTCCTGAGGGTCTGGCCATTGGTGGGGTCCCTCGGTTCGACGGCCGGCAGAGATTGGACTCGAACGAAGTCACATGACGCCCATGTTTATAATGTACAAAGTCGGCAAACCAATTGTGCAAGGGAATTTTATCCACCATATTTTATTTATAACTATTATTGTGTAATCAAAACAAGTCTATTTTAGATGGTCACTATCTCTAGATTTCTTATTTAATCTTCCAACATTTTGCAGTATGGTCAGGCTACACATTTATACCAGTGTTTGAACGTATGAAGTTATGAACACTCAACTGCCCTGTGGCATCTTGTCATGAATCGCAGTTGATACTTTGCAATAATTTGATGGTAATACTAATTGTATTTATCAACTTAGCAGTATAGCAATATTTCACCTCTAGTCAAATGTTGCCATCGAGATATACTGGTGCCAGCCTTGTTGAGGACATCACCACTATGGTAGGATAGCTGACGTGCCTTCCGATAACCTATTGGAAGTCTAGTTCGATCAAGACAAGAAGATATACGTATATACGCATTGAATCAACTTATACAAAGGGCACTCACTCCCATTCATACTGAAGCTGCCACTACTGTTATCAATGAATATTTATTATGAGTTGTGTGGATTTGTAAGTAATGCATGTGAGAAATGATAACCGTAGGAATTTATAGACTTTCTTTGCAACAATGGGTATACAGCACATATCACATAGTCGATATGCAAATATTTATGGAATGTATAGTTCATAGTGTCATGTGACAAAATATATTGTAACTCGAATATCTTTACTACTTTTGTTAGTACATATTATCCTGCAAATATTTCTTAGTTTAATTTATGAGATGTGTTTTTTAATCCTTGCTATTATTGTCTAGGATTTATTGTTTGGTATGTTGACGACTGCAGCACAAGACTCGGAATGACACAATTCACGACTAACTGACGAGACACACTTTCTGAGGACGCAACCTCCTCAGACATCTCGTCGAGAACAAAGCACTTACCCCCAATTTTGACTTTTCGCAAACAGCTCTCAGAAGAGAGATGTAGCAACTAGCAAGTGAATTCCTTGGTTTTAACATTCCTGTTTTTTCATTGAGAAAATCTTTATTTTTTTTGACAAATACGAAATATCAGTTTTTCTGGCTTCTGCGCAAACTATGCTTTTATGTTGAACAAAGTGCAATTTGCACACTTTCTTGTGTCATTGTCTTCCTTTATTCGTGATAGCGTTTCCTTAGTTTTCTGCTGATCAAGTTGTGATGTTATTGTATTATGCAGCTGGTGTTAACTACCGTAACACCTGCTGCTGTGTCTGTCTGCTGGAGGGGTACTCTTATATCTATGTCGCTATCATTATTAATTGTCAGATATTTGAGGATTATCATCTCATAAGGGTTCTATAATAATTATTTTCAAATGTTTAAAATTCATAAATAAAAGAGACTGTTTGTATATTTACCTTATTACAAGGCATTTCTTAAATTCATCAAAGTGTTTGTCTCGTCACACAAATCAGGAATTTGTGAAGGTGACTATACCCCAATGAGCAGACATTGTAAATTCAAGATGGTTTTATGACAACCCTTTACCAACTGAGTGATGTATAGTTTAGTCATTCAAGAACATTCTTGATATATAAAAATTAAAAACATTAGCACAGATTACATTTATTAAAGATGAAAGGTGGCTTGAATGCTAGTAGGTGTCGATTAGCTGGTTCATCAAAATATTAAGAAAAGAAATTGTGATGCTTCCATGCAATTTGAAAGTGAAAATAGTGAATAAATGCATGTAGGGTTAACATATATATATATATATATATATATATATATGAGTTGCTCACTCAGCAGGTAAAGGGTTGAGTTGTCTATGTTTCGTTATATGTGCATTAAGAGTTGCACAGGGAGATTGTTTCTCTCCTTACCCATTACTGGTGCCTTCCGTGTTTGTTACACTCTGTTTCTGTTAACTTCCGGTCCACAGTGATCACATGTTGATTTTTAATCAAAGACTTTTTAATCTGTTAGCTCTACTGACATTTTTACCAGGCTTGATGTTAGTTGTTTTTCCACCATGGATGATGCACTCATGGAGCACTGCAGCCACAGGATCTGGTTTTAAATTATTGTTTCCCCCTGCATGCTTCTGTTGCTTCTTGATTGTGTAGGTGAACAAAACACTTGTGATATCACCACAATAGCTAACATACCCAACACTGTCGTTTTAAAGTATATTTTTTAAGAGAATTACACTTGTGGGGCAGAGATGAAAGAGCAATTAATGTTTAATTGCATATTACATTGTAATTTTGTAAATTAATTTACCAAGAAAAAAATGCACAAAAAAATGTTTGTGTAACTTATGTAGTTATTGGGAT
Organism: Lepetodrilus fucensis; assembly: GCA_032361325.1. Taxonomy (NCBI): domain Eukaryota; kingdom Metazoa; phylum Mollusca; class Gastropoda; order Lepetellida; family Lepetodrilidae; genus Lepetodrilus; species Lepetodrilus fucensis. The sequence goes on from JAUTBV010043332.1 coordinate 35,846, forward strand.
GGAAACCTATGAAATGACTGTTTTCAATATTGTTACCAAATGGAAAAATTCCATGCAAAAATAATTAATATCATCCATTTGTAATAAAAATGGTCAAATGGCCAATTGTGTTATGTTATTTGTGGTTGAGTTGTATGCTGAGTAAATGTAGACATATTGGTGTGGTGTGGCGTGGTGTGGTGTGGTGTGGTGTGGTGTGGCATGGTGTGGTGTGCCTTTAGAGTACAGAGTACTGTAAAACTGTCATGCAGAGCATATAATGCTGATATATAGACACACCTTCTGACTGACTTAGGTGTCAGACTTATGATGACCTACAGATTGGGATTAAGCTACTGTTTGACCTACATACATTTAACATACTACTGTGGACTATTACAGTTATTGTAGACATTCCTGCAGATATCTTCACAGTATCAATACAAATATATCAGTCTTGTCAGTTTAGGGCAGGAGGAATCTTGTTAGCAACAATCTTAGCACTGAATATTGCAGTAGCCCTGCTAGCACTGGCTGGTACTGACAGACCAAGGATGATATATCTGCATTGCCACAGCAGACAGCACTTCATATCCAAGTCACTTTCATTGTCATGATTGGCTCATAAGTCCAATAGTATAGTATACCAGTACACTACTATCTGCCCAGATGTAATGTAGACATGATGCTAGAACATATAGGCCTACACATAGTTTAGTGGTGCGTTATTGATAACAATTATGAAGTCGGACATGAGGCATTACAGTCTTCAATCTGAAAGTTTTATTCATGGCCACCTCTCGTATGAATCATTGACAAGACGTGATTCATTATACCTACATGAAAACTAATGCATTCTCTAAATTAAATGTCAAAGTAATGAACGGTAAGTAGAAATGCCTGAAATAATGTGTCATGTAAGATAATATTGAAGTCAAAGTGACAGTTGCATATATCTTACTATTTGACTACAATGTACATTTACTATGAGCAGCTTGTACACGATTCTAAAACTCATGAGAAGGCTCTGAATAACTAGACTGGATTGAATTGATAAATATAACCCTATTGGCTAGACAAACGATCCGAAAGATGTAATCAAAGTGTACAAAGGTCGCAAAACGGACTCGATATCCAACTCTGTACTTTACTCTCTAAGATTGTATTATAAAGATAAAACGTTTCTTTTCGAAATATGAATTCTAAAACAAAATTAATGATACCAGCTTACTCAGGCTAATACATCGTGGAATTCAGCTATTAATATTCATTATTATATTATATTGCCAGAGTTGACGTAGTTAATGAGCACTTGACGTGATGTTATGGGTGTACACCAAGTAAAACTACACTTGTCCTCAAAGAATGAGTTTCTGTAGGTGATCTGAGATCATCTACCGGTGGTATTGCCTTCATGTCTGGGTGATCTAAGACCAGTGGTAATGACGACACTGGCGTACGTAAGATGCATGTCGACCTCTAGTGTGAACTTGTAAGATGACAACGTGTACTTGATTTCTCGTCATGATTGGACATACAGGAAACCCTGTGTCTGTAAAACATGGCTAGATGTAGTGGCAGGGAACGTTGTGTCTAAGCCAAAGTATGACACGTGTCTATGGGTGAGAGGAACTTTTGACAGTAGTAGAACTGTCTGCAGTATATCACCAAAATGCAACCGAATTCGTCGCCAATATATCCTATAACAAGTGACCAAAATGCAATGTGATTCGTGTCAGTTTAGGTTTGACACGAGGTTAAAGAATAAGGGCAACAGTGGGTAACACGTGTCTGCATGCATAGCTATGCCGTACTCCATCGAGACAATATCTAAACCCTTAAAATGGCACATTTCTTTCGCATTTTCGCTGACGTCCAATATGATTCCTCTTGGGTATTTATTTTCTGGAAGCTCTCATAATTTCCTGTGCCCGATAGCAATGTATAAGAGTACGCATCTTCGAGAAACGATACCTTATCTTATGTTGTGGTAAATTTATACCGATATAATCAATTAGTAGTTATCATCGTGTCAAAAACAAACAAAAACGAGTATAATAATATCTAAGGATACGAGATTCTCCTGGAAGTACAGGTAACCATGTCAATATTGTGTTCAGTGTTGCGCCACTAAAGAAGGCTGTTTCAAGGTGTGTGTGGTACACCTCATCCACCGAATACATGTTCAAGGTGGTGTGACCATGTTCTGATGATCAAAGACTGTTTGTTCAGTTCTTTCAGAGAATCAGCGGTCTTTTCATTGAGTAATCGCAAGTGGCCGTCAAATACCATGTCGCACTTATCACCTCTCCTACTATTTACCTGCCCACTAACTCAATGAAATGTCGGCTAAAAGAAATTTGTCTTCGATGACATAGTATTCCCCATTTGAAAACCTTGCAGTCAATGTCGCCGACCTCTACACTCTCGTGTCATGGACGTGACGTCACGGCTGTATCTCTGTGCCGGTTTTGTTAGAAGGTGACCAGACCTTCCACTTGTACTCAAATACTATACCCAGCTTCAAGTGTTGCCTGTACAAAGAAGGTTTGCTCAACTCTTTACATACATGCTTGAAGCACATAACCTTTACGAGAGAAGCATGACTTTGGCATACATCGGCCTCTTAAGCTCTACAATCAGCACAACGGGTACTTCTTCGTCTACCTACAACAAACCATTAAGTGTTAGCAGATATTGAGTAGGAAATCGTCCAGTATTGGCAATGTTTTCATTGACTCATCTAGACAAACAAGGATATATAACACATTGCGGTGGCTCGACGTTGGGTTGCTATTCATTGGCTGTGTTAAAAGAAACACCATGCTAGGTAATAAAACTATATGACGATATTGTCTAATAGACGTGATCATAAACATCATTTATAACAGATCTTTTTTTCCGAAGGAGTATATTGTTGTTCTATCTTACGTTCAGTGTAGGCCTATATATGGTGATTAAATATAGAAAAGATCAAGCAAATGTTGAGTATGGCCTACTGTATGTAGGAACATTGGTTTAAAAGCAACGACAATATTAACAAAGATAGTTTGTGACAATTGGAACATTTGTACATTTGATGTTTGTTCTGTTGTTCATCTATATAATATGCTACATATGATGTAACATCGATGTGTGTAAGCAACGGTTCTGTACCGTAGAGAAAAATTAGTTTTTAAGCGATGAACAAACATATCGGAAATATTATAAGATAAAACTACTTTTCCTGTACTCATGCAATGCAATATTAAGAGGTGGGATTTTATAACACAGATACAACACACACGCGCGCACACACACACACACACACACACACACACACACACACACGACAGAACGCTGTTGACGAATAGGCTACATGTATACTGACGAGATCTACACAGTTACAATATCTACGAACAGTCAAATGAAAGTCGTGTAACAAATTGCTCATCCAGTGATTAGCCACAGTCTTAAGTGAAACAAATCACTGGACACTTCTCTGCATACGAGATTTGTTTAACCCTCGGTGTGCCACGGAACACAACTGCGCACTACTGTCCACTGCACCTACTTCCGATGTTTCCCAGTACTGCGCTAGTCCCACTGGCGCTCAAATGGACCAATACAATTACGCTAAAATATTTGATAGATCATATTAAAGCTGTTGTCTGGCTACTGAGCCATATGGTCCAGTGAGGCTCTGCAAGGGTTAATCAATTATAACATTACGACAAGTACTGGAAGCGCTGATCTCTCCTGGTAGGACATCATCGTGTCGCCGTAGTCGTGCCCCGTCATACCGTGGACGTGTTCACCTTTATACGTACCTCCACACCGCGATTACTAATGTTGTGTAACGTTCAACAAGAATGTCCGCTATGTCCGCTATTCAGATATTATAATTATATCGTTCAGGGTATCACTTCTCGAAGCTCTCATATCTACTACTAGACTATACGGACTCTGGTAGCGATCTCTTATAAGTGGGAGTCGTGGACTTACGAGAGCGCTATGGTCTCATAGTGGATAATGAGAGCTTCGAGAAACGATACCCTGAACCATGATGATGAGCTATATCGTTCAGTTATTTGCTGATGGGATATCGTTGAGCAATTTAGTTGTAGGATATCGCTCACCGATTAAAAAATTACGTATGTATACTCTTTGAACCCAAAACGTGTAGCGCCGCCGCAATATTTCCAAACACATTATCTAGATAAATTCAACTTTGTGAACCGAA
>JAUTBV010043333.1:0-12372 GCA_032361325.1 Lepetodrilus fucensis
CTCTCTCTCTCTCTCTCTCTCTCTCTCTCTCTCTCTCTCTCTCTCTCTCTCTCTCTCTCTCTCTCTCTCTCTCAATATGAGTCATCATTGCTGAATAGTTCAATCTATAGCACAGGACTCATTTCTGCGGCATTGGTAGAAATGACTTTAGTCTTTTGTACTCTTTACTAAATACAATAAATGTTATGTTATGCTGTATTTTGATACGTTTCTTCTCAGATGTGGATGAGTGCCTCGTAGACTCGACGCTGTGTGAGAATGGACAGTGCTATAACTACCCAGGCAGCTTCAGGTGTGAATGTGACATGGGATTCGCTCCCACTGACGACGAGCGGGCTTGCGTCGGTAAGTCTGTTGTCTTGGACGACTGGAATTCGTTGTTTAATGTATCATTTACAGTACAGGCCCCGAGATTACAAACCTTTTCTGAGTACGATTTCATACTCAACTCAGAATGTTGTTCATAAAATGTCATGTATTTGAGCAAAAACGTACTCAGAAAAGTTTCATAATCTTGGGGCCTGGAAATAGAATTACCAAAGGGAAAAAATTATTATCCAATTGTAATGACAGAAAAATGATAATTTCAAATTTCCATAGTGTTATTGCATGTAGCAAGATTAAGAAATGTTAAGATATTTGAATATGGTATTCATTGTATTCGTTTTCCTTGCAGATATTAATGAGTGTGACATGTTTCACAACCTCTGCGTCAACGGTCGCTGTGAGAACGTATTCGGAATGTTCAGGTGTATCTGTAACCAAGGTTACCAGCTGGATAATTCAGGTGGAAACTGCACAGGTAAGATTTAACCCTCTTCATGCTGGTTTAGACATAGACACTGCTAATTAGGGCGTATCTGATTGCCATCGGCATGGAGAAAGTTAAATGCTAGATTTATTCCTCCATAAATATCTGTAGAGCCTGTTGTAACTTGAATCGCTGTAGCTGAAGACTTTTTACATTGATACAGTTATATATGATAGGTAGCTATATGGGATTCTTCAGGCATTTGTCTATTTCAGATATTGACGAATGTCAGAACATTGACAACTGTCAGTATGGGACGTGTGTCAACACCCAAGGTGGATACCTGTGTCAGTGTCCCCCAGAGTACGAACTGAACCCCACGGGCACAGGATGTGTGGGTAGGTGTATGTAGAGATGATCTTAGACGTACAATAACAGATCTGACGCATTGCCTTGACAAGGAGCTAAACATCTGGGGATCTAATTCTCGAATCGTTCTTGCAATCACCTTAAGCACCTTAGGGTAATTTGTTACGAAAAATATATAGGGTGCTATATTAAATAATAATATTATTATTATAAGAGTGCGTGTATTCCACTGGAGATGGAAGAGTTATCCTACTTGTCGCTGTTTTCCAGACAGACGACTGGGCTCCTGCTACATGGAAGTTCCGCGGTACTCGCGTTCCCGTGGCGACCGCATGGTGGTGTGCAACGACCAGATCGCTGTGGACATATCGCGGGCAACGTGCTGCTGTACTGTGGGCAAAGGCTGGGGAGACGTGCAGGGATTCTGTGAGGTCTGTCCCAGAAACGGCTCCAGTGAGTTTTAATGTTTAATGTGTTTTTGTCTATGTTATTTTTAAGTCCTCATACCCATAGTGATTTCCACTGATCAAGGCTACAAAACCCCGACCCCTACAATACGTAATCCCTTTGGTATTAGCAATAGCAGTTATCACAAGATTTCAATAGGTGAAATATTCCTGCAACATTAAATATGTGATGTTAAATTTATTTATTTTTAAACATCCTGTCTATCCATTTTGATGAAAATGATACAATATTTTATTTGTTTGCAGGTGACTACAATTCTCTTTGCCCTGGTGGTCCTGGATTTAGACCAAACACCATCACACTGGTAGTAGAAGGTACGAGGCGATCACTGTATGGAGACTGTCATCAGTAGTGTTTCTATCATACAACAAGATGTACCACAGAACACTACAGTGTTAATACTCACTCATAATTCAGTTTTCAAAGAATGTATTCTTTGTGTAAATGGCTCATTCATTCAGTCTAGCAGTGTTTTGTCAATCATGTTCACTCATCAATATTGAAATACATTTCAGATATTGACGAGTGTGCTGAGATTAACGACATTTGTGACGGAGGTCGATGTCAGAACACGTTCGGAAGCTACGTGTGTGTTTGTCCGGAGGGATACGAACTGGATGGGGATCGACACCGTTGTGTGGGTAGGGCCATATTGTTCTCACCCACTCCCCTAACCAGCACATATATGTCTCCCTTATTGTAATTAAACATATTTTCTTAAATATTCCTGCTCTGACAATGCACTAATTCAATAAACCAATTAGTCCTTGTTTCATCAATGTCTTAATTTATATCTGCCTTTATTAGTCCTTGTTTCATCGTAACTCCAAATAAATGTTTAAAGGACGAATTTAAACTTTCAAGGAGAAGGAAATGGCATCAAACATCTCACTGCTCTACCGAGATTTCCTGGCCCTTATTTCATGTCAAACAGGTTTTTCAAAATATGTGTATTTTTCCAGATATCGATGAATGCCGGACAGGGTCACGGAAATGTGGGGTGGGGCAGTGTATCAACACCCAGGGGAACTACACCTGTATCTGTCCCAGCGGATACGAACCTATGGACGGAGGACGAGACTGTCTGGGTGAGAGGACGTCCTGCTAGACTCAGGACGCTTTAGTTGTACAAGCCACGATTTGAGTGAAATGATCTTGAAAGATGCTCTAAACCCCGAATAAAAAATTTTTTAAATCAAAAACATTACTAAGAATTATTTTTCTAATTGGGGTTTTGGGTCGCTTTCAAGATTCTTTCACTTTTTCTAACTAAATTATAATTTCTAACTAAACAACAATATTAATTAGTTTATTAATAAATAAGTAAAAATAAATTTAAAAGAAATACAAATATATATTTTAAAATAAATTTTAAAAATAAATAAAATAATAATAAAAAGGCAGATTTGTGTTACTTGTAGACATGAGGAAGGGCAACTGCTACATGGAGTACCTGAACACCACACGGCCGCCGTACCAGGTGATCTGTGAGAGCCCTATGGACAGACAGCTGACTAGGAGACAGTGCTGCTGTACCATCGGCGCCGCGTGGAACGGACCCTGTGAACCCTGCCCTCTTCAAGGAACAAGTATGATATACATACATACGTAGATAGTCACAATATGTGTGCCATTATTATTATTGTTATTGTTGTTATTTATATTTTTTTTGTATTATTTTTTTTGTATTATTATTGTCTGCTTATATTGTCTGAAATATGCCTGCTTCAACATAAAGCACAAATTTATTCATGTTATTATTATTATTGTTATTGTATTAATGCTATTAGTATTCGTATTAGTAGCTGCATTAGTATTAGTATTATTATTATTATATTATTACATGTATTATTATTATTATCACTGTTATTAATATCACTGGTATCATGGGTATGACACACTTTGATGACACATTTTGATTCATGATATGTCATCTATATGTCATTATGTTACAGGAGCTCACCGACAGCTGTGTGTGGACAGTCCTATGGGCGGAATGGACAGTGGGTTACAACCACCTCAGTCTCAGTCAAATGTTTGATGATAAAAAAATATATATTAACAAAAATATGGCAGGGTAAAATCTAAGTGATAACAGTCCCAATATCATCATATTTCATCACTTTTTTCATAATACGACTGAAGCGAAAAATAAATGTTCAATACATAAACAGAAGCGATTATTTTTTAATAATATATAGATATCTGTTCATGTTAGATGTTTAGTTCAAAATGTACATTTCAGAAATCAACGAGTGCCAGATTCTAGCAGATGTCTGTAAGAACGGGAGGTGTATCGACACCGAGGGGAGTTTCCGATGTCAGTGCTATGAGGGATATAGATTTGATCGCACGACTCACACTTGTGAAGGTACTGTAAGGGCGTTGTATATTACTTTACACCTCTTTGGACACTCAACATTTCATCATTGAATTCATGTCAATCATGAATGGACCAAACAATATTTTTGTTAATGAAATAAAATAAATCAAATAAAATAGACATACCTACTCTGGCCCTGTGATTCCAAAACCTTTTTGAGTACGATTTCATGCTCAACTCCAAGTATTCATAAATCCCCATGTGAAATTTTAGCATGAGCATGAAATCATACTTAAAAAGTTGTGTAATCTCGGGACCTAACTACATACTCTGCATATAATATCTTTAACTGTAGAAAATGTTGAAGAAACTGTTGATGCTTGTGGTCTTCAGATATCAACGAGTGTCGAGGAGCGTTCTTGCCGTGTGTGGGAGACGCCATGTGTGTGAACACCGAGGGGAGCTACGAGTGTACATGCCGCGATGGATACCGACTGAACCCAGACCGCAGGAGTTGTCAGGGTAGGAGACTCTCTGAATGAACTGTGCCATTGTTCTGTTCACAGGTATCTTCAGTGAACTTATTGTATTCCAGACATCTTTGTTTTGTTTTTATTCACATGTCACTCTATTCCAGACATTTATTACATATGCATGATTGTTCTGTTCCAGATATGTTCTGTTCACTTTACAGTGTTTTGTTCCATGCTTCACTTCACATATTGTTGTTCTGTTCCGTACTTTTGTTCACATATTGTTGTACTGTTTCATTTTGCTTTTGACATGTTGTTCTGTTCCCTACTTCAGTACGCATATTGTTCTGTACCAGACATCTCATATTCACATGTTGTTCTCATGTTCACATGTTGTTCACATGTTGTTCTGTTCTTTACTTCTGGATGCATATTGTTCTGTACCAGACATCTCATATTCTCATGTTCACATGTTGTTCTGTTCTTTACTTCTGGACGTATATTGTTCTGTACCAGACATATCATATTCACATGTTGTTCTCATGTTCACATGTTGTTCTGTTCTTTACTTCTGGACGCATATTGTTCTGTACCAGACATATCATATTCACATGTTGTTCTCATATTCACATGTTGTTCGCATGTTCACATGTTGTTCTGTTCTTTACTTCTGGACGCATATTGTTCTGTATCAGACATCTCATATTCACATGTTGTTCTCATGTTCACATATTGTTCTGTTCTAGACATCAACGAGTGTATTGAGGAGCCGGGTGTCTGCGCCAACGGAGACTGCAGGAACGTGGTGGGCAGCTACAGCTGTGTGTGTAGGGACGGCTTCCGGCTGTCTCCGCAGAGAGACTCCTGTACAGGTAAACACCCAGTTCCATTGCTATATATTCATACACTCGGAGATCTTACCATTAAATCCTACTCATAAAGTAAACTGTATATTGTTTTTCTTCTCAGAAACCAGTTTTATTTATTATTCATCTTAAAAAGTATTTTGTGATTTTTCGGTCCAACAGACATTGACGAGTGTTCGGCGTGGCCGGGGCGGTGTAGGAACGGTACATGTCACAACAACGTGGGCAGCTTTATGTGCGTCTGTAGTAAAGGCTTTCAGCAGACTGAGAACGGAGACTGCTTCGGTGAGTACCAGACAAAGTGTAGATATATACACTGGAATGGCTGTTTGAAGGGCAGGTGGTTGCTCAATGGTAGAAAGTTGGACCTATTACTTTTTAGTGTGTACGAAATAAATACAAAATATTAAAATAAAATTTGGTTTAATGTTCTTTGCATAAGTGAAAGAATCTTGAAAACAAGCCCCAAATAAAAGGAAAATTATAAACTATTTCCTGCAGATGTTGACGAATGTCGGACTTTGTTGGGAATCTGTCAGAATGGCCGATGTCAGAACACTCTGGGCAGCTTCAGATGTCAATGTCAGACAGGCTACACTGCGTCATCAGACGGACAGAATTGTAGAGGTATGTCTTCATCTGTTGGACCCCAGTTTCAAAGCATTCATCAACAAATTTATCTTGGAAATTTATTTTACAATTCTTATTAGATAAATAAATGAATAGTCAAGTTATGAAGTGCATGATTCCATGATAATGCATGCTAAAAGTTCTAAATGCGACATTATTATTTAAACCAGTCATTTTAACCTTCTCAACTCCCTGGGGATCATACAACCCAAGCAGTCGTTTCAGACACTACACAGATGAACATTTACAATTCCACCTCTTCCTATCAGGTGATTGGAATAATCATGCTTTTCAGTTACTGTGTGTGATTATTATGTGTGAGACAGCGAACTGTTGAAGCAGATCATGTTTTACAATGTTAACTGTCTCTCCGCCAGACATTGACGAGTGTGTCGAGAGGCCGGGGACATGTCGACGAGGAACATGTCAGAATACAGAGGGTTCCCATGTCTGTCGCTGTCTGGACGGATTCCAGCTGTCACGCAGAGGAAATGAATGCATAGGTAAAGTACACACTGATTATCAACCATATGCTGTTCATTCTGAATTAACATAATAAAATGAATGTTTTTAGGGGTTTTTTTTGTTGTTGTTTTTTTACATATATTTGTTTTTAAATCAAGGATATTAATTTACCCACATACAAATAATATGAAATCTTGTTTTGTTAAATTATTGTCATTAGTGAATTTTACAGATGTTACAACTATTGCCGGTAGTTGTTTGTGTTTGTTATGAATACTGACTACAATTATCAGTGTATGCTGAGGACAGTTTGTATATATGATAAATTTTGACTGCAGTGGTATTTATATTTATTGCAGATATTGACGAGTGTCGTACAGTGCCAAACATCTGCTACAACGGCAAATGTCGTAATACGGTCGGAGGATTTATATGCAGTTGTCCCCGTGGATTTGTTCTCGGTTCAGATGGGCGGGCATGCAGAGGTAACATTGTCATTTAGAATGCATATTAATAAGACAATTTCAATCTTAATATCTAGGTCAAACTTTCATCACAACTTTTGGCACAAGAGGTGCACTATGTAACACAGGACCGTGCCAATCCTTGGATTCAAACCCCAGTTCCTGGATTGCGAGTCCCATATGCAGAGCTCAATTTAGTGACTAATTTGGGAGCTATGGCTACTTAATTTTGCATTTGACAACCAATATTTCACTTATTTTAAGTGTTTCTGGCTAAGCAAGAACCAAATGACTCCTTGGAAAAAAATTGTAACTTTGAGGCCTGAATTTAATATGCTCTACCGACTGAGCTAAAGGGGGTAACCCCTCTGGACAAGACCAGTAAGAGCATCTTATATCACAAAGCAGAGATCTGGATTGTCTCAACAGTGAGCATGATTATTTGCAGTTCTTTATTCAATATTATTATTATTATTAATATTATTATTAGCATTATTATATTTGTATTATTATCACAAACGATTCCCATAACTTATCCCCTTAAACAACAAATAAATATGTTATTATTATTACTATTGCTCGTACAGATATGCGGAGTGGGTATTGCTTCTCACGGTTCGACAACGGCCAGTGTCTGGCACCGAAGCCTCTCAACATGACCAAGGCCGAGTGCTGCTGCTCCATGGGACAGGCCTGGGGCGACTACGACGAGTGTGAGGTGTGTCCCAGAGTCGGAGAAGGTATGCCTTTATTTATTCAGCTGCAATACAGTAAATTCCCAAAGTTGGAAGTATGCCTTAATGTTCTACTAGAAACCCGGAGGGATCCATAAAACTAGGCATGTATTCTCAAAACATTGTAAGTCCTAATGTTCATAAGTACTAAGAATTTGCCTTACTGGTTTTCAAGAATACGGGCCCAGATATTCAATATATTTTTTGCTGTGCTTATTTGTTGCTATGTAACTGTATCTGTGTTACAGCTGGTTACAAGTTCCTGTGCCCAGAAGGTCAAGGTTACATCATGTTCGTTACAGGCAAGATCATGACCGGTGGGTGCCTATGTGACTTCAGCAACTTTTTTTACACGTTTGACTTCATTGTGTGTTCTTTTGACGAATTTAATTACACAGATTGGAAATCTAGCGTATCTCCCCTTTTCAAGAAATATTATGGGTTTAATTTACACTATTATTCACATACAGGTCAAGCTAACTGATTTTACTTTAATTTCCACCATTTAAGAGCAACAAAATGGGTTGCGTTGTCAATGCTGGTAATATTTCGGCACTTTCATATTTCCAGACATGAACGAGTGTCTGAAGTTCCCCGGTGTATGCGTCAATGGCATCTGTGTGAACACGGATGGATCGTTCCGCTGCGAGTGCAAGGCTGGATTCACACTGGACTCGTCTAGGCTGTCTTGTATAGGTACATTTAACTATTGTATTGCCACTTCACCTGAGTAGTCCAAAATGATGTCAAGGGGCCCTATTTCCTGCAGGACAATGGCAGTGTGCTTGTGTTTAGGAGGAGGTTTTGATGACCAGAATCCTGTTCCACAGATGATTGTAGCGCTACAAGATTCATAACTCATGTATGCTAATATTGTTACAACTCTTGTCGCATAATAATTGTTCTGTGGAACAAGGACCAGTCAATTCTTGATGATCCTGTTTACACTCTGAGATAGCAAGATAGATAGATATGAGCCTAAACTAATAAGCCATGATATAAATGAAATAATCTTGAAGTCAGCTCTAAGAAAAGATTAAAAAATTTAAAAATAAATAAAAATTAAAAAGCGCTATTGGTCTCTAAGTGAATACAAGGGTGCCATGATACAACACCCTGGCCAGATTTGCTGCTGATGCTACTGCTGTGTTATGAAGCCTGTGATGCCATGTACACAGTTTCCCTCCAACAGATGCTAACGAGTGCCAGGACAGTCAGATGTGTGGTAATGGCACCTGTACTAATGGAATGGGAAGCTTCAAGTGCACCTGCAATCAGGGATTTGCCCCCGGACCTCACGAGACTTGTGAAGGTATGCCACATACAATTATTATTATTTTACTGTTAATGTTATTATTATTTTTTCTATTATTTTGTGAAAATAGAATCCAGAATTATTTATGATGTTCAATGTAACATGTCATTTAACTGTTCACAGACATCAATGAGTGCAACAGCCCAATGAATGCCTGTGCATTCCGATGTCTAAACGTGCCGGGGTCGTTCCGCTGTATCTGCCCCATGGGTTACCGTATCGCCGAGGATGGAATTCACTGCGAGGGTAGGTGACCTAGCTGTTTTAACATGTCAATACAAGTTTTGAACCCAGTGGGAGTTACCTTTCCAATGCAACTGTGGCGCCATTGTAACAGTACCATGCCAATCATTGAATAAATAAATAAATAAATAAATATCAAGAAAGAAAGAAAGAAATAATCCAAAAAAAATATATAAAAAATATTATTAGTTGCACGATGTTGCTGGGATTTGAATGATATTTTGTGTTTTTTTCAGACGTGGATGAATGTGTGACTCCAGCCAATAACTGTAAATACGACTGCAAGAACATCATTGGATCTTTCCTGTGTGTGTGCCCTGAAGGATTCAAGCAGATCGGAGTGGACCAGTGTAGAGGTGAGATGTAATGTGTTTTATTATTATTATTATTATTATTATTATTATTGTTGTGGACCAATGTAAAATAATGTTTTATTTTATTTTATTTTATTATTATTTTTTTAATAATTTTGTTTTCAGATATTGACGAGTGTCGGACACAGAGGGGTCTCTGCCAGCATGGCCGCTGTATGAACACGCAGGGGGGATTCCGCTGCCGATGTGACCGAGGCTATGAACTCAGCGCCAACGGAAGAGCTTGCCTCGGTAAGACTTGACATATCACTTTCTGTGGCGGTGTTCCTATTCGTTCTCCAAAAGATTCAGAAGAATCTGGAGATGAATGGAATGCTGGGGTCCTATTCTCAAAACGTTCTTATGAACTTCCCCTCAAATTTAATAAAAACAAAAATATATACATTTTTAATAAAAAAATAAAATTAAAATGTTAATTAAAAGGTAAGTTCTTAGCGATTCTTATAGTATGGCTATGAACTGTTCTTAGGCTAAGAAGTTTGTAAGAACATTTCAAGAATAGGAGTAAACTTCTCTGGATCTCCCAAATCCTGAAAGGCATATCATGGACCACAGTGTGATATCGAGGGTTAGGTACACTGTATATGCAAATTAATGCCATGTTTTTCTCTGTACTTAGACAGGAGGCAGGATTTCTGTTACCCGATGCTGACCAACAGACGCTGTATTCGGACGGCCACAGTGACGCGGACGACCAAAGCCAAGTGCTGCTGTGCGCTAGCCGCTGCCTGGGGGGTCACGTGTGAGCGCTGTCCCAGGGTCAGCTCCAGTGAGTATGTGCAGTAGCGGGGATGAGCCAGGCTCTGAGATTACAAAACTTTCTGAGTACCATTTCATGCTCAACTTAAAGTCTTGTTCAATTGTGCCAGAAATTAGCTAAATAGTGTCAGCTCACATGTCTGCACTATGTAACTGTATCTGTGAAAGTGACCGAACAACCTCACATTCCAGATCCATACGCCTTCCTGACATACAGGTGTAGTGATATATTTTTAGATTGCAATTAAACTGCATGGATGCCACTTCATTTGGGGAAAAAATACCACAAATATTACTTAACATACAACAACACTAGGGCACAGACAATGGAACATGTGCAAAACATACTTTTTTACAAACTATACAGCACTATGTCAATCAAGTGATTTGAACCCCAGTTATCTGGATGTCATTTATGCCATGAACATGCTCACTGAACTTGAATCTTAATGGATCGTGATCGTGTATTTTCAGTCCAGTACAAGCAACTCTGCCCACAAGGACCAGGCTACACTCCTGATGGAAAAGGTTTGTGATTGTCTCGACTTTCAGCACTGTAATGATGTATCTATTATTATTTATATTCAATGGATACTGTCTTGTAAAACATACCAGGGGGCCTATTCTCGAAACGTTCTTACAAACTTCTTAGCCTAAGAACAGTTCTTAACAATTCTTATAGTACGGTATGTCTATGAACTGTTCTTAGGCTAAGAAGTTTGTAAGAATGTTTCGAGAATAGGGCCCTATGCTGCTATTCATCTTAAGATAACACATTTCTATTAAATGTTCAATCATAAAGGATGGAAGTAAATTCCTGCAGAGATGTCAAGCATTGAATTGTATGGTCATTTACCTATATTTACAGACATTGATGAGTGTGCCAACATGCCGGATGCTTGCGGCAACGGCCACTGTCTGAACACCATGGGGTCCTACAGGTGTGTGTGCAACAAGGGCTACAAGACTGACGCCTCAGGGAAGAGATGTGTGGGTGAGTGGCCGTCCTACACCATCAGTCATATAATTTTCATTGTGGCCCTCTTACTATCAATAAGTAAACAATGTTGCATGTCCATCTTCCATGAGGAGTCTTTGACAAAGATTGAAGCCAAGAAATATTTCGATCTTTTCTTTTTTGCATTTTTGGAAACAAAACTCTATTCCTATTCCTATGATGGTGTAAAGTTAATTTATCCCAAATTGTGAAAATTATACAATTAAATAAAAGTCAGAAATAATTAACTCCAACATCTTTGACAAGGACTACATGAAAAGCTGCTCTGAGATAGCCAGGGTACTTTATTAATTGCAGATGTGGACGAGTGCCGACTAGAGCCAAAGCCCTGTGAGTTTACTTGCCAAAACACCGATGGCAGCTATGTATGTACGTGTCCTCGAGGTTATGTTCTCAACCCTGATGGCAAGACTTGCAGGGGTGAGTGTGACAGTAGCAATACAAGCTAACATTCTGTATAACATCAGCGACATAATGTTAACATTCTGGTCCATGTTCCACAACCGTACTTATGTATATTGAGTTATGACTCGTATCACTACAATTGTTCTGTGAAGCTGGGTATCATTTCTGAAAGCCCTCATATCTACTATGAGATCATAAGCGCTCTCGTAGCGATCTCTTGTGCATGGTGATTGGACACATTTGAGAATGCTATGGTCTCGGTGGATATTAGATTTTCGAGAAACGATACCCTGGAACTCGGCTCCTGTTTCAGCCCCTGGACTCTCATAGTCATTAAGGTCACCATTACGACTCCCAGTGTAGGTATCGTAATGGGGTTCTACAGGAGCAACCATACATCTACGACTCTCGTAGCAGTACGATTGCTCTATGGAACAGGATTGTCGCAAATGGGTGAAATGGGTGACTCACTACGGAACAGGACCCTGATGTATGACTTTCTCACTGTGTGTGGGCAGATCTGGATGAGTGTACGATGATGCAGCACAACTGTCCAGACCGCTGTGTCAACACTCTAGGCAGCTTCGAGTGCGAATGTCCCACTGGCTACAGGAAAGGAAGAACCAGGCAATGTGATGGTCAGTACAGCCCCTTATGTATTTGTCAGTACAGCCCCTTATGTATTTGTCAGTACAGCCCCTTATGTATTTGTCAG
>JAUTBV010043444.1:0-20617 GCA_032361325.1 Lepetodrilus fucensis
TATACGTATACATTCTATCTATCAGAAATGTAGGTTTACTTTTAACCTGGGCCTCGTTGTTCAGAAGAGTTGTAGCTACAATTGATTATATAAGTCAAATTTTAGAGACCCACTACAAGTAAAGCTCCATTGCATTAAACACTTGAAAATGTGTTCATGCAACCATACTTACATTTATAGCATGTCCCTAAAATTTTACTTACAATCAAATGTAGCCACAACTGTTCTGAGCCGCAACGGGGCCCTGTATTCTAGTTGAAAGTTGGAAAGCGTAGCCATCATGACAGTATGTCTATATAAAGGCATGCTAATACAGATGGTATTACTTGTATACTTGTGTTGTGTAACTCAAGGTAGAGCGAAATAATTGCAGCACCCATGCAAATACCGGTTTTAACATATATATATATAAAGCAACTCCTCCTCGACTTGGCATGCATACATTCACATCTATTCATACGTCGCCTCCCTGTGAGCACTGATTTCTGCTTTTTTGAACGTTATGACAAGACCCAACACACCGTAAAATTCGGGCTTTCATAATTGAATAGAACAATTTTGAGTCTTTGTTGTAGAATGGTATTTAAGTAAATGTTTTTATAGACCTACCGTCGACAGTGCATAAAGCATATATTCTGGGTGGAGGTATAAAGAGAGGGGAAATGATTGCAGAGAAAACATAGTCAGATGACGTAATACAGCACATTTGGGCTGCATTTTACGAACGGGTCGTACTGTTAGTCCGGGCGTAAATATATAGAGGTTTACGTCATGTCCTGTAATATTAAAAGTATGGCGTATGCTTTGCTTTAGGCCTAAGACTTCAGTAAGACCCTTTCGTGAAACGCAGATCAGAAGACATATGTATAAGTATTTTCCAACGAGATTTAGACTTGGAGAGACCGGGGTTGATTTACGTATTGGTTGTAACACGGGCTGGTTGTAACACGGATTTGATATAACACGGGTTGGTTGTAACAAGGCCAATAATTCCACAAATTATAATTCCACAACTACGTTCCAAACACTTCCAGCCATTCCAATACTCAATGGCAATGCTCTGTGGCCAACATTACGAAGCTTATGACCAAATCGTCTTTTGGGAGGTATATAAGCATTTTCTTGAGCATTCTCCTGTGACTCATACACAGTGAACAGAATTAATAGAACCATATACTATTAATTGAAACGTCATTTGTGTTCTACCAGTGAAAGAAAGTTAACTTTGCTTTCATCTTGCTGCCATATAGTTTCATCAAGTACAACCCGATCGTTTGATGTGGGGCTGGTTGTAACATTTTAATTGGGGTTACAACCAACTCCAATTGTATTTCGAGATAGATTTACTAGGGAATATATCCAATTAATCCATCAGTCATAACCCAGTGAAGCAGACGTTTCCCCTTCGTCTGTCAATGGCCGTCCAGATCCAAGCCATTGGATAACAGACTTGATGAACATCCTCTTCTGCAGTCAATGGAGATGTACCTGAGGACGAAAAGCAGATTTTTGGCAGGCTATGCTTATTGTCTGATCTTAGGCCGAGAAGCTCTGACGGTCAGAGCTCGGCCTGTGTCTGATTATCACTATGATGGGGTTAGTTGTATCATCTGAGTCGTGAACTTTAAACCTAAATTCTGCAACTATATAAGTATATAAAACAACGCATCAATCGTACCTCCATCGAACTAAAACTATTAATAATAATGTGAATATTTATATTGCGCCAAATCCATGCTTCAGAAGCATGCTCATAGCGATGCATGCGTTATTACCCCGGTTACTGGATCAATGTGCACTCATTTCACCTTCTCAACTCCATTGGGATTATACAACCCAATCTGTCGTTAAGGCGCTAGAAGGTTTACATTCACAATTAATTATATATCGTCCTACCATTCACAGTTTGGTGGACTGGAGCAGTGTGGATTTAAGCAATATTCTCAAGAGTGCTACAGGATGATATGAAGCAGACTCGCTACGTACCACTAGACCACCGCGCTCCATATGGCGATGTGTGCACACATATTCACGATAACAGTGCTCAGTTGAAGAAAACATGTTACAATCAGTCCCGGTCACCTACAACAGTGTTATATTCATCCAAGGTTGAGATATAATTCAAGGACTATTTAGAAATGTAGGTACAGTAACATCTGGACATATTTAAAGTCTTGTTGAAGACAGACACTTATATACAGGTAACGATACCTGTATTGAATTACAGGCTTATATTTACGTACGCATCCAATATAATGATCCGACTACAAACATATACGTAGTTTGTCAATACAGACTACCTCAGTGTACTCAGTTGGCTGTATCCATTCAGCTGTTGCCAATCTATATGGCTGCACGTTGTTCAAGGGTCGATGTTGGCGGCTTGCTGTGTCTGATCGATATTTCACGCATTTGTATCAGATGAACAGTGAATATGCATCATTATATCTGCTGTGATTCTGCAGGTATTCAGGTAGTGGTTTGCTATTTCTCTACATGTCAGGGGCGGAATCAAGGGGGAGCTCACCCGGCTTGAGCCCTCTCTAGAATTGGAGAATTTTGTTTAATAAACATATATTTTGTATTATGGTTGGTATTGACAAAGCTTTAGACAAAGCTTTAGACAGGTATGCTGAAAGGCATCCTAGAAGGATATTAACTACAGTTCTATATTATAAAAATGAAATAAAATAATGACTGAAATTATAAATATACAATTAGCATACAAGTGGACGTACCGTTAAATCATACTCGAAAACCCAAGCCATTATGACTACACTAACCTCCGTATTTGACCTATAATGGCCTATGTTTTCGAGGATGCGGTAACTACGTGTACAGGTGTACTGCACTTTAAGGATTTGAGCGACTATGTATACCTACCTAGCTAGAGATTTGAAGAGCAAACTCAGCATCTATGTCCGCAGGCTTACTCAAACAAACAGCTAATCTAGTTTATCTTGTCACTATTCAAACTTACGTTGACAAACAGGCTCTGCGAGATCGTGTATTATGAAAGATCTGTTGAACAAGTTGTTCACTGAGGTACACAGTAACAGTGTGCAATGATGTATTGTACATACAGAAATTTGCTACAGATATTCGTATTTTAAATGATAAGATGATCTATACTTAGATTTCAAAGTCACTTTTGCAGTTTCTGGGTTAGTGTATATATGCTGATACATCTATCATTCCCTGACAAATATGATTATGTTTTTTTCATATCAGATTATACTAGTCTAGAAATAGTTATCTCATCGACCCCTGATATTGTCGTCAGTTTTATGCACGAATTCCCTCCCAGTGTCTCATAATCATGTGTCTTTATAATAAAATGGCGATAACACTGTTATATATCAATAAAGTATGAAATGCTTCAATTAATCGTAGTTGCGCTAAACACGGATATGTGGACATTTACGGATGCTTCAATCCTCCTTCACGTAAAATCCTTAATAAACTAAATTATTTGGCCAGATTTTGCAAGTCTATGCGGCTGTGAAACCCACTTGGAAATCCTTCTAACATATGTTCCTAGATTGTGGATACCTTATCAATTATCAGGACAATTAATAGAACAAGTATAATACCATGGGAAAATAACAATAATTATTATACATGTTACGTCATGTATTATTACTGTAAATATCCTTCTGTCAGATAAGTACTAACCTCATGTAATCCCATTAGTTAGATTCATTAAATACGTGGTGCGTATGAATAACAAAATGTAAATTTATGCATTCTCTATATCACTGTATGTGATTATTATGAGAATAAAACTCTGTTCTGTTCTGTTCTGCCGCAAAGCTAAGCTATTAATATGTGCTCAATATGCATCAACAACATGCTAATGTACTAAAATGTTGTATCAAGAAATATGTAAAAGATACCCTTTGGTACCAAATATGTTCCACAATTTTCAAACCACTCTCAAAAAGCATCCTGCGATATAATTATTTTCCTGTTAATTCCATCTGTTAACAGAAGACTACTACTAATGCAATGTTGAGATAAATAATCACAACGAAGAACTTTCAACAAAGCAAAGCCAAGTCCATAAATATTATTGTTTCATTTGGCTCCAAGTGCAGTTGGCACTTGCCGACGGGTCAGCATCCTTAGTTAAGCACTGGCGCTAAGGTATATATATAGTTTACAGTAGCCACTTTCCATGCTCTGTGTATACCTATTAACATCGCCACCGGAGCTTCTCCCAGTAGTCACGTACATATAGGTGGGTGAACGCGTTTCTGGGCGCATGTGTAAGCACTGCACAGGTTTGATGAGTTTGAAAGCTGGTAAAACACAACAACACGTATACAAACACACATCCCCCTGTTGGTAATTAAATCAAAACTGCCAGCGAAATGGAACTAATTCCTTGGCCTTGATGAAAACCAGCATGTCCCTGCCGAGATTTACATAATTATTCTAAAAGCTAACCATTTCGTAATGTGTGATTTCTGTAATGAAGTTCTTCTGGAATTACAGAGTAACGACCACACCGTGAACGTGGATGCACATATCATTACAGCATCGCAGTCGACATAGCGGACGTGCACTTCCAGCACTGTGAACGTCCGTCTCATCCTACGGGGCTAGTCACCTTCCAGAACACTGGAAGATAGTTTGACCATCGACATGCGAACCACGAACCGTAATCTCCAGTGTAATTGAGCTCGACTCACTTTATAATTGCCTTCCTTGTAACAGAGTAATGTGTTAATGTGTCCATGTTTTTCATTCGTAATTTACTGCTATTTCTGTCACGAGTAAATGAACCAACTTGAGATCGTGAAATCTACTCGCTATGCGTGCTATTTATTTACGTATTGTATTAATCAGGTTTAATTTGACAATTACTTGTGTGTGTTATTTCTTCCGTCGGCATATGGCCTGTATTATGTGTTGGAAGTATGTTCGCATAGCTCTAATGAATCAGAGAACATGCCTTCTCACAGGGAAGCCAGACACATGTTGGCAATGTATGGTCAGTACTCCAATAAATGTGTTCGCGAAAGGTTATTTTCTCGTCTAAGTTATTTCCATCTAGAATAACTTTTACAGAAGAGAAACTCTCCTTTTGAGGGGATTTTCAGAACATAGAAACTAATACTGAAACAAACGCTTACATAAAACTATAGCAAAATAGTTCAATGGAAATAAATATCAGTATTAGTAAACAAAACACTTTAAATAAGACGATGCATTTTTATGTAATCAAATGTAGCAATAAGTAATAAACTTGTCGAATCATTACGTGTCACTATAAAAACTATATATGCATTGACCAAAAAAAATCAGGATCGCGCATAATGGATTAAATGTTGTTCACACTGTAAGTACATACATACAAGATAAGAAAGCTCGTGGGGGTCAATTCTTACCTGGTTCCCTGAGGGATTAGCGTCTGAGGGGTGTGTGAGAGCTATGAGGGTGAGGAACAGTATCGGCACCCCTCTTAATACCGTGGTGGAACGCGCAGTCATTCCGCCCATCTGCCGACTGCACCGATGGACCATAGAGTGAGAGCTTGGCTGTCCTCCGTGAAGTGGGAACTCCGACAGACTGTGATGGGCTAGATCTATTGTGACGTGAGGAGGGATGGGATAGAGGGAGGGGGAGGGACATAACCAAATTCTCATGAAAACCAGGTCAGGTCGGGAAACTACATACGTCTTGGACTTAATTACTTATATACATGTACAACTCCAGGCTTTTACTTACATGTTACATGCTCTGTGTGTTTGAGAGTATTCATGTTCGTATGGTGGGAATGGTGCAATGTACGACATGAATTCTTCCGTTTGTTCTCCTTCCAACGTATTGGCCTGTATGTTGCATACATGTGTAGGACTATTAGCTTGTTGCTGTAGCTAGCAATTGCTGGGGATGAACTGAACCTGGACAGATTGAAAATGTTGATAACAGAGTGTTAATCAAAATCTGCTCAGATATGGGCTAACTAGCTAGTAATACGGTTCAGATAATATATGTATGGTACATGTACACTAAACGACTTCCTAGCAAATCCATATCCGCGATTGCCATGTTCGTTTTTATAATATAGGCCTATTATACTATACGGAGCGTCTAGGCCCTGTGTGAATAAAGGTTCTGTTACATATGGTACAGAAGGGTAAACAAACCCATGCTAGAATATGGATAAATATGGATAGCTTACTATAAAGCTTCCTACTGAACACGTTTTAAAGTCAAACATATCACATACATTCAATCAGTAGGTATGAGTGATGCCTGCCTAAAACTTGCAGAGAGATGCCTACATGTATTTGCATATACTGGTAATGAGTAGCTATCAGCTGTTTCTCTGCGTGTAGCCTACAATTGTAATGGTATTCACTTTTCCACTGTAAGTTCCATGTTTATTGTTGCTAAAGTAAAGATCACTCAATGTTCATTGTAGGATTAATTAGACAGAGGAAACATACTACTAGTGGTTGCTGTTGAATGTGTTTTTACAATACTTTGGAATATTTCGTCAGTTTTGTTATTTATTCCACATGTGCTTTGCATTGCATGTTAGTTGACGTACGTAGGCCTATTACGGCGCGAACGCTTCAGCAGGCTGCGACAGCATTCAAAGTGAAAAAATAAATTAATTAACCAATCAGTGCTTTAACGCATAGACTAGATACTGTTTCCTGACCACTCATTACCTGACGTAAATGCAACAACAGACAAGGGGAATCTGTATTCACGACTGTACGTTGCTATAGTACTACTACCCATGAGTCACCACGCGGAGTGCTGCTGTTGTGGTATTTCATCAGATGTTTTCCAGATTCCTAACCTTGCATACAAGATGCATTTGCAATTTGCATCACCGGATATTGTGACGTGTTTATATAATCTATGGCGGCGACATTAGTAATGCGCATTTTATGCACTCTCTCTCTCTCTCTCTCTATCTCTCTCTCTCTCTCTCTCTCTCTCTCTCTCTATCTCTCTCTCTCTTTCTCTCTGTCTCTTCTTGAAATACATGGTATCCTTACTCGACGCTCTCACATCCTTTCTGAGAGAATAGCGCTCTAGTACGTGCCTGAGCAAATTGTATTTGTCGAGAGCGTTACGACAGTGCGTATGTTATGTATAGGAGAAAAGCCGGGTACATGTCCATGGGAGGTAATGGAGACTATGTGCCGTAGGTAGCTATATCGTAGATCCGAGAGAAATTCGGACCTGGCCCCGAGATTACGAAACTTTTCTGAGTACGATTGCATGTTCAACTCAGAGTTTTGTTAATAAAACGTGATGTAATTTCAGAAAAGTTTCGTAATCTCGGGGCCAGATTAGTTTCTCAGCGACTTGCTGGAGTCTAGTGTAGACATGCGTAGTAATAGTTTCCGTTATTTATTTAAATAAGTCAACCACACAGTAACACGCTTGCCCATGTCCTCTCATCATCACCAGATCCGGGTTTCATGAAATGGTTGGAGCGGTAGTCTGGGAGCAAATGTACACTTACGTCATTTCCGCTAGGTAAAATCATCGCGTATGCCAGACTTTACGCCATCGGCTACAGCCATTTCATTTAGATTTGCATAGTTAAATACCATTTCAATTCCAGCTTCTTGAACACCTCGCCAGAACACAACCTCTGGCAGGTCCTACTGCCTAGTGTTAACGGTATGTGCACGTCTATGTTTGTATGTGCACGGAGGCACCAATGTCGATATTGCCTGTCTGTGTACCGCTAAAACGTTCCCCATTATGGGAACAGACACCAGTGATTAGCGTAATGAGGTCCAGAACATGAGAGGAACAGTGTTACGTCTGACGGGACGGACTGGAGGTAAACCCCATCCCGCATTAGACACACGGCGGAACATACTGCTTAAATGCGTTGTCAATAACCATAGACAAACACATGGAACACTCACACGGCACGCAGAAACAGTACTACGTCTTACAAGATCGTGCCGTGAACCACGTGGCGAATTAGAAATCATCGCGTGTCGAGTTCTTATTCGCCACATTATTTCTTCCTACTGCGACAGCTGAGCTTCTTCGTTGTGAAACACCGGAAACTAGCTTGCTTTCAATTGCGAATATTTTACATTACAAAGCAAAGTAAAACATATTCTTAAGATAGTAATTTCTCCTATTAGAACTTGAAGAATCGTACTTTTTAACGTTAATTTTTCCAGTATCCATCATTGGTGTTCCCATGGTAACCGTCGAACTTCCAGGAATGTAGTAGGCCTTCTAAATGTCCACTGTCAGTTATCTGTGGTTGTATGTAGAATAGTCATGGTTGGAGGCTATAATGTCCAAGTTTAGTTTAACCTTGATTGTTACCATTAATGTATGATTTCAATGCTTAGAAATTAAAATGACGGGAAAAGATACAACTACGCCTCTTCTATAGTATTACTGTTATATCTCAGTTCCGGGTTCAAATCCCGCCCCGGGAGCCCGCCATCAATGTTCGCGAAAGTTACCTTTCTGACGCGATATTGATAGGATGCACTGTATGTACTGTGACAATGCAGTTATTCATGAATCCTTGATCTTGTCAGTTCCAGCCGGTGCTCGCAGATTTACTGGAACATTCAGCGCTACGGATGTTGCGGATTTCCTTCTGCCCTAAAACTGACAAGCCGTGATATTAGTGAAAGAATCTTGAAAGCGGCTTTAAACCCAAACTTAAAAACAAACATCCCCGGCACGATGGTGCACGTGTATCAACCATGAAGAAGAACATAATTTTAAATGTGTATTTGCAATTAGACTAAATACAAATATGACGTTAATGAAAAGGTATCGTGCGTAACAGACTACTCAGTATGTACGAATAATAGCATCTCCATTCCATCTATTCATTCCATTCGTCCTTATTTATTATAAAATGTATAAGATGTCTTTGTATTAACATTTACTTATTTTTAGACAGGCGCATAAGTTGAAAGTGAGCGATCGTAAATCGGCCTATTCATGTATTTGCTACAAGATAATGAAAGTAGATTTATTTGTCATGTCAGTTTGAAATTATTTATGCGATAATTATCCCCTCCCTACATCTTCCCGTCATCGTAGAGTTCCATAGGCAATCAAACAGTGCTCGTACATTCATTATGAGGCTGATTTTATTAGTTGATTTCAACAAGTTAACCAAGATCCACTAGGTCCATGTGGGTCACATGTAAAATGATTGGCTGTCACAAGCCACGTAGGCATCAATCGTGCTGGACGTGTCCCCCCGGGTGACACCCCCCCCCCCCCCCCCCCTCCTCGGAACCTCCTGTGTTGAGATATTGCATCTTTCAACTGTAATCCTTCTTCGGATTTGTCTTCGGCTTGCAAGATTGGATCTAAATTTGCATCAGAGGTGTGTTAAATAATCAGTCAGTTTTCTAATACAGCTTTGATCACGTTCGTAGCGCTGACGTCAATCCGCTGCTCAGTTATTAGAGGCAAGATACCAGTCTATTGCGACAAGAATCAAATCAGCAAATGGTACAATTAGACTACAAATGAATATCTATGACTGTTAGCATCCTGGTTCCAAATTCAGCTTCCGTTGCATTACCGGAAGTGGGCGTTTCGAGTTCGGGTGCAATAGATTGTCATTGGCTAATTTTATGTGACACATTTGACCTATGATGTTTGAACATGCGTTCACAAATACGCCCACATATAATTTAAGGAATTCATATAGGGACAAATATGCATTGCCATCGTCATCCATTGATCGTATTATCTTTCGAGAACTATAAAAATATCAAATACAAAGTTGGTTGTAGATATTAGCAGCTCATCATACATGACAATCACTACGAACTATTGTGATGAAATAACGCAGGACATTTGATGTCAAAACAGTTGATGTATTGGGTCAAACGTGTAACTTGTTTCTCTCTGTATCGATTTCAGTCCATTGTATCTTAAGCTCATAGAGAACGGTATCACTGTATTCTTCATCAAATAAACGATCAAGCTTTGACTGCATAACACATATTTACAGGGATTCATAGTTAGGCGTATTAAGCACGGCGTACATATTGTATATAACAAGTGTAGGCCTATATTACACGACTTGTTTGTGGCACTATGTAAGCAATAGTGCAATCATCCTCGAAAACACAGGCCATTATGACTACACTAACATCCAACAAATAATATTTGACGGAGGTTAGTGTAGTCATAATGGCCTGTGTTTTCGAGGATGTAGTGCAATATTCTGTGGAAGTATTGAAAGTTTCAGAATTACTATAGAGATCTCACTATAGAGATGTTCCAGTGCAGAACAGTCATTACCTACACTCCTACACCTGTCGGTAGCCGTAGTCCATACGTATGTCTCTCCAAGAGGTCATGTATAAATAATCATCTCGATGTTTTACATTGATACTGACCGAGTCTATGTATGCTTTTGATCGTATTATCTACCACGACTTGTCAGCGATTGTTTCCCCGGACCATGCACCTAGAGGTTAATTGTCTACGAATGTTCTGTGGTGTCTACGAATGTTCTGTGGTGCGCATGAACACCTAGCGTTGACGGCTTTCAAGTCTAGTACGGTGCCGTCGTTTGCTATTTGACGTAGTTTCTGCTTTCTGGTCACCTCTTTAAAGTAGACGTTCACACTCTGAGGAGTGAATGAGTGAATATGGAGTTTAACGTCGCTGCGGGATCTCAGTGAGGAGGATTTACTCTCTGGGATACAGCCCGAACATGCCACACACAGCGGCGCTTCATGATGTTCTGCTTTCTTCATACATAATACAGCACACAGGTTAATTGGAATGTATGCGTAGAACGAGAATGATTAAGAGGTGTTTACGGCTGTCGTAATTAGGGGAGGATAACCCGTCTTGATCCTCGCGGCTGTTCCAGGTTAAATGCAGATAACCACAAGAGTTAATGGTCCTTGGCTTGCTTTAACATGCGTCAAAGACACAAGCTTTTATTTTTTGTGTATAAAGCAGTATGTATTCTACTTAGACATGGGCTTCTAATGGCAAAATATTGTGTGGTTTAGTTGACTACCAGCTAAAGTAACGGAAACAATATTAAGTAATGGTTGCACTTCCAATAACAAATACAAAAAGACAAAGGCCTATTACAGATTGTTCTGACATCTTTCCTGAATGAATTAGCAAAATGAAGGTTACATTGAAACATAACGTTGTTACATAACGAGAAGATATACACAACGTAGGAATATGTTTAGATGCAATCATGTTACATGTAGTGAACCTGTAACGGACAATTCGATTTAGTGTCTTAGTTGTTTATTTGTTTATTCCTTTGTTTTGTTTCGTCTAATTGTATAACCCACAACACATATAAGTTACGATACGACGCGCTAGCCACGGCATATACAGACTAACTAATTGCAACAGTTGAACACTAACCATACATCCGCTGGAGATCAGATGCTGTTCTCCTTATAGACCAGATGACGTGATTTGAACTCGGAACTCGGTAGCCCTGATGTTACGAAACTTGTTTCAGTACGAATTCATGCTCAATTCAAGTGTTTTGCTAAAGTTCTAATGTAATTTCTGAGTTGAAAATTACGTTGTACTCATAAACGTTCCATAGCCTCGACGGCTAGCGGTGCGCTATCACTCTTCCACCTCCATGACCTGCGATCATCTAAACGTGGTGAAAAACATATTTGATGTAAATACAATTAACAGTTACAACTGTGATAATGTCAATAGAACGTGACTGAAAGCTCGCGATCTTTGATCTTCTATTAACATGTTTAGCTTTGAAGGCCCGGTAGCAGCAGGGAATAGTGGCGTTTTATCCATGTCGGAATGCCAGAACGTCACTACAGCACTGACGCATTGTCTCATCAAAGCCAAACCGTGTTCGTCCTTGTCTTATACTGCTCGACAGCTAATTCTCCAGACATTAAATGCAAAATGTTCAATAATGGTCGACGTAGAAATTGCCTAGCGCCTCGGCAGACACTGGCTTGCGTCTGTATACAGTTAACACGACACAGGAAGTGCAATACTACGGAAGCATACACTGTATATTGATCACGTCTATTACATGCATTAACTTAATGGTAAGATGTCAGTCAACTGTCGACGTCGCTGGATTTGTACATTAATATTGTGAAACAAAGAAAGAGAAAAGGTTCTGTGTTATTTGGCCTTTTCAGACTGACACCTGTTACACCTCCAACTAAAATACTTCACGTATATAATAGTGCCAGACACCCACTGTGAGATAAAGCAATAGGAGCCATTAGGCCCGGAATTGGGCACTGGAAAGGATTAGTGTATTCGGTCTAACAAATCCTGGGAAACTGGAGACGTAACCTATATTTCACAGATTGAGTCCTGGCGCGATTAACGCTGGGATGTTCATCCCTAGAGACGGACTATTTCATCACGCGGATGTGCGCAACTAATCTCCCACATGAATAAATGAAGGACATAAACCGAAATAAAAAGGCCTAGAAAGTTTGAATATTTATTTGGTCTCAAAGTGTGTCCACTGTGGATACTAAGCTCACTTTGACGCGTCAACTGTGGCATTTTCACATTGTGTGTTGGGGTATTATACCTACACGTATATTATCAATCAAATGAAATGAAAGTTGGCCTAGTATACATATACATACATGCACATAGAAGCAAGGTGACAGTCAGACACTAATACCAGATCGCAGAACGTGTTCTTGCAATGAGAGCATACAGCAACAACGTAATTAAATAGCACTTTGCTTGATCAACTTTAAAACTGCCAAATGGTGTGAATAGTTTTGGCAAAAACAGAATTTGGATTTCCATTTTGTGCGGTAATGAACCCAGCTTTTCACGCAGTTATGGAATAGTTGACGTAACATCATCTCACTCGATAATGCATGTCACGTACTTAGAATAGTTGGGAGTACCATGTCATTCTGATACTGTAGCTAACTGTGGTCCGTATGCACAGACGTAGTTTAGTTAATCCGTGGTTTAAGGGTTATGTTTTGTACATACCGACAGCAGTATAACTCATCGCTTAAACTTAGTTTAGCCTAAACTGTGGTTGAACTACGTTTGTGCATACGGACCTGTAAATTTAAATACAGTAATGGCACATTACACGCATAACGGTTACAAGTACTGTCGTCAATGTTTGAGTCTATGTTGTCAAACCACAACACCATTTATCTGTGTTTATATTGTTGCATGATATAGTACAGAACAAGACACAACATTACAAATAACAAGTATGTTTCTTACACAAGTTTGTGATTATATCGACGATATATTCATCAAGAGGGTGCTATTTCCCTATGTCGCCAAAGCGAAATACCAAAGTTATAACGGTGCTGCAAAATGTATCTGCAAGTTATAGCAGGAGAAGCCACACATTTTTCAAGTATAATCATAGGTCTACTATGTGTTACAAATACATGTATATGTGTATCCGTCATAATTACGTTGTTAAAATTGGAACATGAAACATGTTGCCATTTTTATATAGTCATACGTGACGCATAGTAAATTGAGTTGCACATGCTCTAATTATTTCAACTAAGCAGCTTACATTACATCAAAATATGCGGGAAACTGCATGTACGTGATAAAATAAAAATATCTGCTTGGGCTGTAAGATCAATGTTGCTAGATCCAATAGACGGTAAATCAGTTCCATAAGCGATTTTTAAGGGGTTAATCATACGTGACACTCATATTAAACTACAGTCAAATATAGAGCAACAAACATCCACATTCTTGCACATTTAGCTGCTATGAAGTTTTCATGAAACAATTACACGTGAAGGTTAAGCTATTTGTTTTTGTCAGTATTGCTTGTCAAGACAGAATTAAATATTCGTGACTAAATCTACGTAACAGACACATGTAAGTCCGTGCAATTGAACTTATTAGTCCACAGAAGCGGATACAAGGGGTGGTCTTAAGACAACACCTATGCCCCTAGGGACACAAGTCTTAGTAAAGTGATCTAAAGTCGGACACGTATCTAAAGTCGGACACGTATCTAAAGTCGGACACGTATCGGAAGTCAGACACATTTGCTATATACATGTATTACTATTCCTAGTTTGACATTTATAAACAAACTAGTACAACTAATATAACATTGCAGCATACTATTCGTGATTAGCTATGTTGAATATATATGTTGCATACTCTAAGATTACAGTATTGTCTTGTGAGTATACATTGAGTGTGGATACTAAACAGTGGAATACAAATAAGCACCCGATATTATGTTAAAAGTAAGGAACAGCTGTACTTGTATATTCTCATAGCAGGTGTACGTGAGAATACTGATGCATTGCATGGAGGTTTTCTTTTGAAATACAGAATAGAAAAGACTATGATAAAACAAGTCAGGTCTTCTAAATCCGATCATTATGAAAGCAATGATTGAGCGATCAAACTTTTCTTTTCCTCTGTCAGTTCAATATCTTTGCCTACTACCAGGGTCATATTCGCAGATAGCAGGTTTGGATTATAGACTCCGAACATGGGCCACAGAGGCTGACTGGAATCCACATTATCCAGCACCTGGAGCAGCTTCTTCTCTGACACATCTATGAAGACGACCTTCTTCCTGCTGGCATCGTACACCACCCCGTAGTGCAGGGTGGCGGACGTGCCTGCAGTGTTGGCGAGTGTGATGGGTGTATCATTTACGACCTTCCCTTCCTGACACACTTTACTACATATTCCACTGTGTGAGAGACATTGAGACACAATCATCACATAGGAATGAGGACGTCCAGCTATACAATGGTGTACATCCCGTACCTCCTCCCAGCACAGTCCTATCTCCAGGATAAGAGTGTTCTCTGGGAGTGGCTTCTTAAACCTGACCCTAGTGATGACCTCCATGTACTGAGGACAGCCGGCCTGGGGGAGGCAAACAATGCTGCAGGTCCCCAAGTATTTAGTGAAGGCAGAATCTGTGTTGTCCTGTTTTACATCATCATCCTTCCTGTTCACCAGCTCACCCTCTGTGTTGATATGAACCTTCTCTGAGTTTAACATCTTCCTACAAAACTGAATATCTGGACCTGAAATAAAAGTTATAGATGTCAATACGACTTGCAATGTATACATGTAGTTACCAGTATTATACATACCATTGATATATTACACACTTCAGCGTTGGTTTTATAATGAAATATACGATTACTAACCAGCTAACATAGTATATACTAGTATGGCCAACTCACAAATAATATAGAGTGTTGTCCTCTGTTCTGTTGAAGTTACAGCTATCAACGGAGAATTCAGCTGACCTGGGAAATAAATATACGGTACATGATGAATTTGAATATATTTTAGTTCATCGATTGTCCTCTCAATAAATAAAAGTCTTTAATTATGTAACTGAAGAATGTAAATATATTTTAACTCATGAATTTTTTTCTCGATAAGATATACATGCACTTTAATATTATGATCATAGATTTCGAGAAAGGTGTAAGCTATAACCCTGTATTCACTTAGAATGCGAATCATCGCTTTCGTAAGATAGATACCAAAATAATAATAATAATAACAACAACAACATATTTTAATCGATCTACAATTCTACGACACATTTACCTTGAGATCCATTAATCTTGAAGGAAAACCTAGCACTACCACATGAATGCTACTTATGAGTTGTTTGTATTCTTTCAAATTAATCAATCCATACGGTTGGTTCAGTTAAATTATTGATGCTAGTGTTCCTTTCGTTGTAAAATGGAGTCTGTATATTTACAGCAATAATTGTCCAATGTGCATAGAGTGTTTGGGACGCGTTGTTGAGAGAGTTGAAAAAGAACGTAGTACTAAAATACGGTAGAACGGAACAACACTCAAAAGCGGGCGTACAGTTACATCGTTTTGGAATACTAGACTAGTATTACGCCCGTTCAAAGTTTATGTGCGCATAAGTATATATGTATCTGCACAAGTCACAGTAACTCAAACTTAGATACTTAGATACTTCAATAAGATATGGAAATATTGACAATAGGAAACAGGAGTAACGTATTATATAAAGCATTTATGAATATCGTATATTCATCATAAATACAGCATTAAAAATAATAATGATAATGTGAACATTTTCATTTATATTGCGACAAAGCATGCTGATAGCGCTACAATACATGTAGCCTACATATATAGTACAGTATAGTAGTACTTAATTAATAATACCTACTACATAACATCAGCAATGTCTTTATTTCTTCTGTCTTCCCCTTGTCACTCTTCCTGAGACTGTCGAGATCCTAAAATGTAGG
This sequence comes from Lepetodrilus fucensis, assembly GCA_032361325.1. Taxonomy (NCBI): domain Eukaryota; kingdom Metazoa; phylum Mollusca; class Gastropoda; order Lepetellida; family Lepetodrilidae; genus Lepetodrilus; species Lepetodrilus fucensis. Next base: position 16,260 of record JAUTBV010043444.1, read on the forward strand.
AGTTGTGTGTGACTAAAACATCATTGTATGTATAGTAGGACATGTAGTTAATTAATAATATTTATTTAATAATACCTATATGTAGTACTTATTTAATACCTACATACCTTCAGCAGTGTCTTCATTTCTTCTGTCTTCCCCTTTTCACTCTTCCTGAGACTGTCGAGATCCTAAAATGTAGGAGTTGTGTGTGACTACAAATAAATGCAACAGAGAGAGAGAGAGAGAGAGAGAGAACCACATACATGTATGCATCTAAAACAGCATTATATGTATAGTAGGACATGTAGTTAATTAATAATATTTATTTAATAATACCTATATGTATTTAATACCTACATACCTTCATTAGTGTCTTCATTTCTTCTGTCTTCTCCTTGTCACTCTTCCTGAGACTGTCGAGATCCTAAAATATAGGAGTTGTATGTGATGATAAGCAACACATCTCACAATATAACAAACAAACACACACACACACACACACACACACACACACACACACACACACACTAACACTAATACGAACACTAACACTAACACACATAGTAGAAACATACGTATATATTGCACATACGCACGCACACACACAAACAAACACACACACAGAACCACATATACATCTAAAATAAATTAGTGTGTAATTACCCTAAGTATTGTGCATTATCATATAATATTTGATAAATTTCATTATAAAGTTTCTTAGCACTATATTAATTGTTCCGACTGCCTACGAGCAGTACGATATACAATTAGAATTCGGTATGTTTATTATTACTGATTATATTAGTTTAAACTTTCTGCATGACAGTTCGCCAGTGTTTATAGTCTAATAAACACAATATTATTTGGCAAGTGAGCCAAGGATGGTATTTGTTCATGACATTTCTATTGTTCAAACTTAACATTTAGAAAACAATGCATCTACAGTTTAAGCCTACTAGAAGGGTATGTATTATGGGTGACTATCGAGGCCAATTCTACTATTGCAATAATATTGCGATAGTTAAAAACACTATTGCGATAGGATTGCAATCGTTGTGCTACTATTGCGATACTATTGCGATAGTTTTGTTTTTTTAAATAAGTCTTTTGAAGATGGCTAATTATTTGTAATATAGTGGCTAATGTAAATATAACTGGTATTTAGTGAATAAAATGCAAGACAATAGTGCGTTGTTATTATTTGATTTAATCCTAAAATCTAAATCTTGTTAAACATCCATTTCTCTAAAACACATTTTCATTAAACTTCGTGAAATTCATGAAATACCCACTCCGCTCAAGAGTTTTCAATTAATTTGGTCTTAGTGTTTTAAAATAGTACACTATCGAAACTATCGATAGTTGATGGTACTATCGATGGAAATAATAGATAGTTCAAATTACTATCGATGTATTGCTATCGGGCCACTCACTATCGTGATCTATCGATAGTTCGATCCATCGTTGCACCCCTAGTATGTATCAACCTTTATTACTATATATAGTTACCTTCAATGTGTCAGTCCACGTTTCATGTGTTTCGTCTGTTTGTGTTAATACTTCTGCTGAAACACGTGTTTATACATATAAATTGTCATTCATTATCCTGACAAAATATCGTCGTCGCGACGTAAAACATTCATTCAATCAATCAACAAAATAGTGAATGCACAATATTTATATCCGATTGAATACTATACTTATGCAGAAATGGTATTATACACTAAAATATCATTTGCTCGTGGGTTGTAAATACAGCTAATTTAAACTAATTCATTTGAAAGTTTGAAACGTTTCTCGATGTAAGTAGTTATAGTACTATGTACTTGAGCCAGACAAGTATACAAGAAATATGTTAATGCTTTCTGATTGGTAAATGCAATGTGGAGCAAGATTTATTATAGATCACTGTTATGTAGGACTTTCGTCTTACTTGTTAAAGCATCGTCCAGTCTTGATCTGTCAAAGTCCATAGTAATTCTGCTGAATTGTGAGATCTGTGACTTTAGTCTGGGCAGTCCTGACCTGGACATCATGACAGTAGGAACACGTTCTTCCTTGATGTTCTCTGCTGCGTCTAAGCAGGATTGCGTGGTCTGTCCTAGAAAGGTCTTCAGTGTCAGGAGGTCAGACAGTGAGGCGTACAGCAGAGTCTTCTCCAGGTAGTCCACTGGTGTCGCCACTTCCTTCAAGAGCTTGTCAAAGCTTGCCCGCTGTGAGGACAGATCTCCCTTACAACTGTGTGTAGCTCCGTCAAGGTTGATTAGAACTTCCTTCTCTCTTTGAGAGAGCATTGTCTTCAATGATGAGAAGGTCAACTCGGCCGCCACCTTGATATTGCCATCAACTTCGTCTGCTGTTTCTATTTGTCTCAAGATGCCGTCACGTGACTGTTTTGCCCTTTCTTGTACTTTCAGAAGACTTTCCAGAAATGATGAAATGGTCTGTTTCGTGGAGTCATAAGCCTTGCTTATTTTCTGAACGGTGTGTTCAGCGTGTTTCTCTAACTTGCATTGAGCACATATTAATTGGTCGCAATCTGAATCGTACAGGTAAAGTAAGGATTTTGTGTGCTCTGTACAGAACTGGTCGCAGTCGGAGACCTGTGTCATAGTGCTCTCTCCCAAATTCTCCATCTTATGATGTCTTGAAGCTTTGACGTTGTCATGCATGTTCTGGCAGTGCTCACAGAACAACTCTTCACATTCCGGACACCAAGAAATAGCCTGGTTGCCATCATCAGCATTGGTACAGAGCAGCTCTGTTGGCCGATGTTTGACCGTCAGCTGGAATACCTCCCTCTGTCGTATTTTGTCTTTCCTCAGAGTTGTCCTGCTGAGATCAAACTCCTTGTGGCATGAGCTGCATGATATCACTCCACCAGCCGCAGAGGTCAGACATGTCTCACACACAGAGTGTAGACAAGGCAAGAGATATGGGATGGGGCCTTTAATGGAGAATTGACGAGGACAGGTGGCACACGCCGGAAACGCCTCCATGTGTGAACCTGTCACATGTAATCACACCTAGATAAGGAATAATCATGGATTGTCTTGTAAGTAGTATACATGCATATAAGTTGACACATGTATGATGTACTAGTAGAGTATGACAGTGTATATATTGCGGATTACTGATTGTGAGCATTCTGCTTTTTTTCTCTCGACATCTTAAAGTGGCAAATTAATCTATGAATATATAGATAAAATGTCGCCAATGGGGTTATTAGATATTCCTTTCTCAATAAATAAGTATTTTTGATTTTTCACTAATTTAAAGGCATAATATCACAGTTGATAGACAAACTAATTTCTATCTTAGACTAATTACGCTTGATTTATCCACCTAAAAGTTGTTATTTACTGATGTATATGAATAAAAGTAACGTTCCGCTATTTACCTTGTCTTTGATGCATCAACTGATCTATGAAATAATCTGCAAGCGAACATTAGAGTTAGGTCCCCCTTGCATGATATACAATGAAGCAAAACCATACGATCATATTCATGTTGTCTAGCGGGGGTTGGAAGTACAAACATGATTTTATGTATGTCAAGTGAACCTTATAGTTAAGAACTAGTCCAAAACAACCCTAAATATATGTGATATTATGACTTTAAAGGCAAAATATCACAGACAGATCTAGTTATGGGTGGATAAATTAGTCTCAGATTGAAATTCGTTTGTCCGATTATACATGTTTATCACCTGTAATATTATGCCTTTAAGTCGGACATTTTAACTTCGTTACCCTCTTAACTCCGTGTGGTAACTTTACACGCGGATTTTCGCGAATGTACTGCACGTGCATCGATTGTGATATTTGTACGTCATACGTCATCACTTGGAAATTCGTCTGCCACACAAAGAAGTTAGGATGCAGATCGAGTAGGTAAATATAAACATAATCCATACAGTATAGTACAAAAGTCATAAAATAGTTAAGCAACTAAATATGGGATGTTTGACTTTCGTTTCGAAGTACATATAATCTATCAATATCCTAATTTATCGTCTGATCGTATTCCCTGATATATCGTGCCATTGTAGACACATAGTATTTAAATACTACTAGCCTAACGAAATATTTTACAACATATTACAGACCTGTGGTGGCTTATGGCAAATGTTGTGAACATTATCCCTCATTCCATTACACTATCTTTTATTGACTTAATTTGATATACTAGATTGTGATTTAGAGTCTCGATCTATATCATATGTAATATTCAAATTTAAGATAACATGGAATTTTACCTATTTTTTTTTATTATTGAAAATAGAATTTAGTAGACATAGTAGATGCAGGTAATTTCATCATGATTTGACATTGTTATTGTTTACTATTTTGAATAAGTACAAAGACATGGGGAAA
>JAUTBV010043555.1:0-20617 GCA_032361325.1 Lepetodrilus fucensis
AGTGAATGTATTTTGCAGTTGTAGCTAAGAACTAGTCCAACACAACCATAAACATCTGTGATATTATGCCTTTAAAGGTGATTGGTCAACATTTAGAATGTTTCTGTCATGCTAGAGTGCGAGAGAGAGAGAAAGTGAGAGATGGAGAGAGAGAGAGAGAGAAAGAGAGAGAGAGAGAGAGAAGAGATAAAGAGCTAGATAATAGAGTGAGATGGAGAGAAAGAAAGAGAGAGAATATGGAAGAGGAGAGGAGAATGTTTGTGTATGTGTGTCTGTGCGCGTGCGCGCTCGTGCGCGCGCGCGCGTGTGTGTGTGTGTGTGTGTGTGCGTGCGTGTTTTGAAAAATCTGAGAGCTGTATTTTGTAAGATCGTTATAAAGATTATTAAAAGTCAATTCCATGACTAACCCTTCTTTGTTACCTTATAAGTGATGTTTAAGTTATGTACCGATAGCGGTAGTCTACCTCAGGCCCGCGTTTCACGAAAGGGTTGTACATTTACGTATACCAGGATGTAAAGCACGGAGTACATGTAACTCTGTGCACGTCCTCCGAGCTTTACGTTCGGCGTAAATATACACCACTTTCGTGAAACACAGGCCAGATGTCATGACGAGGTTACTGGCCTGACACAAATACAGATCTGTTCTGGTAACGTCTTCAGCTGTATAATGTCAATCTCCATGACATCACACTGTCTTGTAGTGCCCCGTTGTTGTCATTAGACCAACTAGCCTAAGCAGCGTCTATACACTATCAACATTTCTGCAACATGTTGGGATACATGTTGCGATACATGTTGCGATACATGAATTTAGGCCCCGTCTACACTATCAACACTCGGCAACATGTTGGAATACATATTGGGATACATCCTGCCGAACGTTTTGCCCCGTCTACACTATCAACATTTGGGAAATATTTGAGACACACGGTATCGGATTACAAATGTTGGTGAAATGTTGCCGAAATGTTGTCAAAATGTTGATAGTGTAGACGGGCCTTCAACCAACACATGCCAATGCGTGACTTGTTGGTTAATAGATTCACGTAGGATTACCATCCTGGCTTACCTATGCTCTTCCCCAATCTTCTTATTATCCAGACTAGCATTAGAAGTCCTTGACCGCCGTCATTCTATAATAGAGTCGATGACAGCCTCTATTAATAGGTAATTTGATATGGAGTTGGGTTCTTGACAGTGAGGAGAAGATTAGCATGTCGCGACTGAAATTAGAGATGTAATTCAGAAACAATATGGAAAGATGTAGATTGTAATAATAGATATTTATTTTCCAATCATTAGAAATTATTCTGCGATGAACGGTTAATAAGACGTTGAATATAGCGTTCTACACCATGAAATTAACTTGCATGTTCAATTATTATTGCTATGAAGAAGAGCAACATACACTTGTTGACTTTCACAACTTGTTAATGCTTGTGAAGAATTCACCTCCATGCATTAACGTTATATCATATCTGATATAATAGAGTAGAAGACATCTATCTGATATCATATCTGATAGTACGTCTCTAAGATCATACTATAGTTCTTTGTATATACATAGACATTATTTATTTGTTATATATATTTATCATATCTGATATAATCGTAATATATATAAAATGCTTCCTCAATATCTGTATTGGCATATTGTTAGTGTATCATCTATTGTATGGCACGAGTCCCTGTTCTTTTCTTTACGATAACCGAACTCTTGCTAAAATCGTGTGCTAAAATAGTACGATGCATGCGAATAATTATAACCTTTCATGTTTATTATCGATTGAACGAATTTTTGTTTTATATTTAATGGTAGTTGTGTAAATTGATCCATAAAAGTCTCAATCTAATTAAAATCAGATCTCGTTTCGCTTCTGACAATTATTTTGTTTTACATTATTTTGCTGCACCTTAGCTGTCCAAATATCAGGGGCCCGTTGCTCATCATGGGTTCCGGTCAGTGTGCGCAGCCACCTGACCGGAACCCAAGATGCCCTTTGTTCAGAACAGTTGTATCGCTACCATTGTTGTAACTGGGCTCCCGCCACAATAGAAAGCGTTGACCTTACAATAGTTGTAGCTACAGTAGTTCTGAGCAACGGGCCCCAGAGCGGTAGTTTCGGATCTGGTTTTAATGAGACTATAAGGCCCATATTTTTCGAACGCGGGCTCGACCAGGTTTAGCTCTAAAACGAGAGTTTAACATTAAATGGTATTATGGAAAGTAGTTTACTGGAAACTGAGTCTGGACCTGGTTTTGGTATGCCTGTTTTCTATAGTATATTTTTTGCTAAACCAATAGTCTAGGTTTCCGTAAACCAAGACTAACTTTAATCCAGGTCTACACTAAACCTCGTTCGATAATATGGGCCTAAAAGTTTCAACTTTATATTTGATTTGTCTATAAAATAACATACTAAGATTTAATTTTAACCCCTAAGTACGAATGTAAGTACTGTACGTAGAACTTTCACATATGCCTCGAGAACTATATTTGGTTACTACTTCATTGAAATAGTGACCAAATGTAGTTTTCGGAATACATAGGCAACAAATAAGTGGGCTAAAATCCATGGTGATCATGACGACGATGACGCGGCACCTTCAAGGCAACATCGCGTGATGACTGATGACTGTCTTAAGACAGAGACCTTCCAGCGGTGAAGCTACTTTGTCTTCATGATTAGATTGCAGGGGATCAGCCGACTAAAGTTCGTGTCTTGTTGGCTAATAGATCTCAACCGGGACACAGACGGCTCTAACATTACCATAAGTAGGGCGCCATTTTTTACCCTAGGATTGACACAACAATAACGGTGTTTATTAATAGGCGGATGGACTTCATGGAGTGGTTAAAGGTTGTGGAAATAGAACTTGCTTTGGGTAAAAATAGGTATCGTCTTTTTATTGTTGCACGAAATAGTTCCAAGGTGATTCATGTCATCTACGCGGTGAATGAGTTTTGTAATACTTGTATGACGTGGTGCCACGACTAAATGTTGACAATCAATGTGTTATTAGGTAGTTGGGTTCATTATTAACCCGTTAAATACCTTTCTTGTATACAGTATGTCATTTACTATATGTCTTATTGTTTGTGTTCATCTAAAGTTAAATTATTTTCCATCATCTGATCGAAATAATCTTGAAATAGGCTATACACCCCAATTCAAACCAACATTTCTTATATAATTAATTGTTGGTCTCTGTATGTATATGAATTGTTGTTTTATGATTATTAAAATCCACACACATTACATTAAGTTTGTTTTTCTATACAGACGAGTTATTGAATATAAAATGTATTCACGATAACAATAATATAACGGTAATGTTTAGATTGAATTTGATGTTAATGTATTGGCTTCAGAGCGAGAGAGTGTCACGTGATACGTCTCCGTGATCTTCATCATCAGACAGATGGGCCACGTTGTATAGAGGAGTTTGTAGCTAAGTCCAAATAAGTTCATCGTATTACTAAATGTTATCGATTCAGTACTCGTGAGTTTGCTTAGCTAAAATTATGGTCGTGATACAATTGTTTGGCATAAACAGATTTACATCTGTACCAGGTCCCTAAACTTACAATAATGTGCAACTACAATGTTTCTTAGCAACGTGTCCCAGTTATTAACTGCCGACTCTGAATTGGCTTCATTGAATAAGATTGTGATGAGGTATTTAATAACCAGAAAAACGTGGTCCCAGTTCGATCAGCTTTGCTACATTTAGACCAAATATTTATATTAATAGTTGTAGATGCATATCTGGTTGAATAGGAGGCGTCTATTTAAAGGAGGAACTATTTTCTATCGAAACATCGTCATGAAATAACCAGCGCTAGTTGGAGCCCCATGAAGATACATTACAAACAATTACAAATGCTGGCAATTGTAGTGTGTATGTGTGTGTGTGTGTGTGTGTGTGTGTGTGTGTTTGTGTGTGTAGTGTGTATGTGTGTGTGTGAGAGAGAGAGAGATAGAGCGAGATATAGAGAAATATATAGAAAGAGCGAGAGAAAAAGAGCAAGGGAGAGTGAGTGAGAGAGAGAGAGAGAGAGAGAGAGAGAGAGAGAGAGAGAAGGGGCGAGAGCGAGTGGGAGAGCGAAAGTCAGGAAGAAAGACATTAAGAGTCGGGAAATTCTTATTTGGGCAGTGCCTGGTATTAAGCAAATATTCCATGTAAATCTAGCTCGTCAAGATTCCTCTGTCGAGAACTCGCACTGTAACAAGGTAAACGCCGATGACCTGGGGGACATTAGTTAGAATTACAGATTGGTGCCCAGATGCTGATTCAGATCAAATTGGTGACAACGGTCATACTTAGACCAATACATATAGCGCTTGACCGGACGTGGATCATCAGAAGCCCAAGGCCACGACATAGGGGCTCTCTTCAATTCTCAATGACGAAGATTCCTGCTGTTACTGGCGATAGTAAATCGAAGTTATATTACTGGTCTTGTCAGTTGAATGGCACCTTGCAATGGCTACACTGGATAACGGTACTCAGAGATGCACATTACAAATGGTAATTTGTTCACGCATAGTGTGTTCGTTAAGAATTGTTTGAAGTGCTAATAGAATAGTTCTTTATTGAAACAGTTCTGACTAGGTACTTAATAGAATACGATCAAGCAAAATGTGTAATGCATTTTTGCAATTGAGTATTAGTATTTGTGTTAACTGCATTTATCATTAGTATTGGTCTTTGATGTCATTGAGCGTATTCGATTCAGCACTCGATCTACCCTAGGGTGACGGTCGCGTGATGAAATTAGCCAATGAGGTTGCTCGTATCATCATGAGTGTTTGATCGAGTATTTGAAAGGAATAGGCTCATTGAAATCGAATTTAGTGTTAAGGTAACCTTGAAGGTGCCATGCTGGATTATGGTTTATTCTAACTCACGAGAAATATGTAAAATTTAAAAGGCTTCCGGGTGCCAAGCAGGCAGCTCTGTGCAATGTTCAGAAAAGGATGGATTGTATGGGAACCTTTACAGCATATACTCGTTAAACATCGACAAAATCTCTCAATTTGAGCCCTACGCCATATTGGATGCGCGTAACTGCAGTTACCATCATGCGGTTCTCCCCTGTGAACAAGGGGCTGCTCCTTTCTAGCTGTACTTTCTGTACGACGCATGCGCAATTACACAACATATCTTACAGTAAGACAATCGTGTTGTGGTTGTTGTGGATTGTACTCACACTGTAAACAGACCGTCGCAATATCGCTGCAATAAGTACTGTAGAAAACTAAATTAATCAACGGTCTTTTACGAGGTTTTCTACAGTACTTATTGCAGCGATATTGCGACGGTCTGTTTACTTTTATATAGTGTACGTGTCTATTTTTGCCACTGTTCACGGCTAGTTCATTATGCATATTTTATTATGGTTGCTTAGTTAGATAAGAGCATCAATGAACAGGTCCTTGATTCAATTGGCGATAGTCCTCGCTGGCCGTGTCTATATAGTTAATGACAGAGCTTCATATGGATGAGTTGAAGTCACTTGGGAATATCTAGCTGTGACGTCACTAGCATGGGGAATCAAAGATTGCTCCAGTGGATGTTATGGTTATCTGGACATCAGACTTATGAGGACAAGGGAAGAGTTCCTAATTATGTAGTTAAATGGGACTCAATCTTGCTATTTTGATTACTGTTGGTTGAGAGAGTAAGCACGAAGCGATGAGCATGTTCATCAACCTTATGATTGTGGCGGGCAATTCATCATCATCATCATCATCATCATCATCATCAGTGTATACAACTCCAGCAATTTCACTGCCATACATGAGGACTGGTAAGTCTGAGAAGTTACCTGTCCTCATACATTTTGACCAGTGATCGATGATATACATCTTGAAAAACAAACAAAAAGTAACACGACATGCGGGCGTGCAAGGATAAAACGTTACCAGTCCTCGCCGAAAATAACCCGTCGCGGGCGTGCGGACGGGCTCTATTTCGAACACTGTCATCATCAGCAGCAGCAGCAGCAGCAACAGCAACAGCACCACCAGCAGCAGCATTATTAAATTTATTATGATTATTATTTCTCAGTACTGACACGTACTTATAGGTTTGTAGTACTCATCAATTAATGATTTAATTATACAGCTTTAAGCTTTGGATAATCCTGCACCGAAACCCTACGAAAGTGCACTTAGATTTCAACGTGATAATAGAGTGAGGATCGTGTTTTACGTTCCTTCCTCTGTGTACCCTGTACGTCATTCTCCACGCCCTTGATCCTTCTCGGACTTCATTGATCTCGAAGAGGAGCACGACCTCGTCCACGTGTACAGGGAATACTCCTTTCTATCCACAGGTCCTCTCCGTCCATCTCCCACATGCGGTCAAATGAATGAGCGTAATTATACATGGATCTTATTCAAAGAACATCCGTCCAAATTCCTGCAAATCGCCACCATGTCTCCGTGCCAAAGGCCAGTGTTCCTGGAGATCTCGACAAAGGCTGATTATCAAGATGGGAACGAAGATGCTTCCGAATCCGATCAATGATAGTATGCCGGTAGATATATATCATTCAATCCCGTAATTATGTCCAGATAGTACAACAGTAAGACAATACCTTCTAGAAGCGAGAGTGGTTTGTTCAAGGCCTCATCGGGATTTATCTTCAGGAACCATAATTGTGAATATTAATATTCAAAATAATTGCAATTGGATCATAAATTCCATGAAACTGTACATGTTGTAATTAGCTGGACTTTACCTTATGTATTCAGTACCTACGTTATACATCCCCTCCTTCATACCATTATCATTATCATCATCATCGTGTCCTTCTTTTTCATTGTCGTTGTCGACGTTGTTAATATCGCTATTAACCCGATTAAACCTTTAATCGGGGTATTTTTCTACATCTTTCAGTTGCTTAAAGAAATTGCCACATTACTTGCAGACGGAACCACGTAAAGGTATGAATCCTACAGATAATATGGCACAACACAAAAGTTAGGTGTCCGGGACAGAAACATATCATGGATGCTCAAAAATATGCCAGGACACGCCAGATGAAAGTGTCCTGCCAGGATCCTATTTAGGATCCTGTTAGGATCCTGGCACAGGACACCTAACTAATGTTTGCTTTGTGGGAGACTAGAGGTTATAAAATACGTTGAATTCTACGGTTTAAAAAGACACACGTAAAATCTTATGAGGAAGCTGTCCTCTATCCTCTCAGTGTAATTATAATCAGTCGTTTTTAATACGTATATTATCCTATGGTGGTAAGGCATCTCAAGCGAAACTGGTTAAAAACCACTTTAAACAAATGACTATCATATACGAAGTAATAATCTCGATAACATACTATATTTTATGATAGAGTGAAAGGATATGTCTATATAATAAAACACTGATCATTATTCCGTGAATATCTATCTATACAGTATGTATATTCGTATTTATAAGAGTGCATTTATATACTGTAGGCCCTATATATCATGCAAAACGTGAAATAGAGGATCAAGTATATTCAAACACGCATACCCAGAGAAAAGGTTAATACAGTACAGTATTCTCCTACATTAATGCATCGTTGTGATTATGATGGAAGGCTAAACACGTACATATTTCCTATTTCAGTAATTCTAATAAAAGCATATGAGATTTATTGTAAATATCTCGCCACAATAGATTAAGACCTTTTAATTAATCATTTTCAAAATTATTAATAATAAAACAATGTATGCGTTTACTTTAAAAGAACGTGAGATTTTAGTCTCCAATACTGACACGGTGGTGATAATTAATTATAGGACTGAAACCGTTTCTTATAAATTCATTAGACCATGCACGCTAGACCTTTCCGTCCACGTAATGTTTGCCGTCTATTTTGCTCATGTTTACGACGTGTGTTTCCAAACATCTCGGTGACGTTCCTTACCACGTTATGACCATGATTTCTAGATCAGTCCTATGTAGACGTCAGTCAGTGTTTGTGCGACATGGCCAGCTTTCGTCTACAGCCGCCGTGGTAAGCTGAGAACTACTTTCGTAATTGGCCCAGACATACGTTCTGTGGTCTAATGTTTCTGGTTATTGAACTGCCTCACGCCCCTGCAAGCCTGGACTGATCTGTAGTGTGTGTATCAGACAAGGAGTTATATTACTCCAGCTATTGTACATCGTTACGTGTCAACGTTTTATAAAAATATTTTCATAAATATTATACATCATTGTGTGTACATCACCAGGTTGGCGCCTTATATGTTTTTGTATATTCTGTAATATGTAGAATGAGATTGGGGTGCCATGTACGGACGTTTTCCCAATAAATATCTTTTAATAAAAAAAATATAATAATAACAAATGTACGAAAATAGATATTTCAATTCAAATTGAATGGAAAAGGTTAACTGCTGAAAAGTGTAATGTTTATCCGAAGATCGATATTATGAATTCGCTGAATTAATTACTTATCTGCTTGGACATTCGTTATGTCCAGGTGTATATTTATGGAGGAACACGCATTGGAGATTAGGTATATTAAAACCTGGAAGTTTGCAAAATTAACAACTGAAATTTTAGATCTCATCTCAAAATGTTATACTTAATACAGGTATATATTTCAAGGACTGATACATTATATTGAACATGGTTACTTTTTTTTATAGTAGAAATTATAGTCATTCAAGTCTATGTATGTATTGATGTTTATAAAGCTGAGCACAATTTCTGCAAATGGGTGAAAGATTCCCGCAGCGACGTTAAACTCTATATTCACTCACTCACTGTTAGGTGGTAATTTACCTTATTATATTGTGAACGGTCGTTGTACATGATCATAATATAAGTGACAAAGTAAGACAGTGTAAAACTTCACATGTGATGTGTCTGTACTATAACTGGCAACATTGGAATATAATGATCAATGTAATGGAGAATACTGTAAATACTGACACCAAACTGAACGTCCACCATTGACTGTTCAGTAAAAGGTATCATTTTACGATGTTTCTCCACTTGTATTAGAAACTATGTTTTGGTTTTGATCAATAATACAAGAGTTCATATAAATCTTCAAACTTAACATTGATTATTATGTTTTGTTTCAAATGTAGATAAAATACGAAATGTGTTTACTCGACAATGTGTCTTGTTGACGTGTAAGAAGAACATGGTAGTATTTGTATTGGAATCAAACTGCAAGAAGATTACTACCAGCGTACAAGTGTTGACTGGTAATATATGCCTCCGTACACTCTGCAGTAACGATCCACATAATTCACTAAGTTACATTTAACGGCATCGTCCCAAGCTAAGGTCGACAAACAAACGGCGACGTTTCCTTAAATTATTTCCCATTTACAAAGATCTCATCACGATCTAGGGTGTCTACAATCCATGTGTCAATTGCACTGTCAATTTAATGCGAATAAAGGGCCGTTTTTCAACTCGTCTGCGTGATTACTGTCACTGATGATAGAAAATGTGGAAAACAAGCTAGTGAATGAGTTTTGTTTGGAGCGTTAAGCAGATAGTTTGGATAGAAATTGTTCATTGAATTTGCATATCACGATGTTTGTCTATACACTGAATAAAATAGACTTTAAAGTGAGGCTTTTCATGAATGTATTCTATTGATCTAATTCTATTTCGTGAAAGGACGTATTGATTGTAAACAACCGAGAGATATAGCATGTGTGTATTCATTGAGGAGCAATTTGTTGAATTTCAATCCACAGCCATCGTGCTTGGCTTACAAGCTCACTTTCACATTAATGATGATAATAAACGATCACCGTGCATCTTGTAAGTGTTTCTAACAGTACGCAGCTGCCATTTCTATGGTCTCAGAAGGATTTACTTCCAAGGACGAGCATAACCAATACAGTTGGCAGGATATTGGGTATCCTTTCACGAAGCTATCTTATCCACTAAGATACCATAACGCACTCTTTGCCAATAGCGTTGGGCATTGGCAAAGACAGCGCTATGGTATCTTAGCGGAGAAGTGAGCTTTGTGAAAGGACGGGCCCAGCTCGATATGTTCCCAAGTAATTATGCATGTTTTGAAACTAATCACGAGATTGTATGCCACGTAAACATATGAAATAACCGCGATTCCATTTGTTTTCGAAGCATCAATGCGAGGATAAAAGACTGCGGACATTACTTGTCATGTTCTGATATCAATATCTCGAGCATTACGCGTCGTCTATCAATACCTCGAGCATTACGCGTCGCGAGAGAATAGATAAGATCCTTTCAAAAGTACAAGATGTGTCAAATATGACATGCAAGTCGTTGACCAATGTAAGATGTTTACTGTTATATATATATGTGTTTTTATGACCTCTAAGCATTGGTGCTTCTGCGAACTTAACACAATCCCTGGCTGTTCTCACTATGACTGTGTATTACGTCATTGGACCATGTTATTTGTTTACTTGTTACTAGTCTGTGCTCAATAAATGTGTGTTCAAGCCGCAAATTGTAAGTTTCATTTGTATTAAATACTTTAATAAACTGCGTTACATGAGAGATATTTCAGAAGATACATTTCTAAGAAGTACCATTGTACCATTATTGTTGTTCCTTTTATGATGTACGAATTTTAGCATATTTAGTGTACACCGGAGGTGGTGTATTATTTGATTACATCTATTGTACACATTAGTATACTAATTTTATAGTATATGTAGTATATCATAGTGTATTATTGTTAATACATGATTTAGTGTGCATATACCATGGTATACTAATTTGAAAATCTATCGCGTACATCATCATGGCGTATTCATGTTAGTACATTTAGAACACACCATGTGTACATGCAGTTCATAGGGATCGCTATAGGCACGCGGTCGAGCAACGATTTGGCGAAAAATAAATGTGCCCATGATTATTATTATTATTATTATTAATTAGTAGTAGTAGTAGTAGTAGTAGTAGTAGTAGTAGTAGTAGTAGTAGTAGGAGTAGTAGTAGTATTAGTATAGTATTAGTATTAGTATTATTAAGGCAGAACAGTTTCCTATATATAATTGCAGGAAAGCCGGATGAGCAATCCATATATCTAGATGTATGAGCTGTTAACTGGTGAACATTATACTTTCAAGACTTTGTGTCAACAACAAGAACAGGGTTACCATAATCACTCTCATCAGACATAGGAGGAACTACATTTATCTTGTCAGTGTGACCGTATAGTGTATGATTTCCAGATATCTGTCTTCATAGATGCAAACACATTCAAGGCCAGAATATAACCGTAACTCACGATCGGTGACAGATGCAGAATTAAGCACTAACAGTAATACTTACTTTAGAAAAGTCTTGGATTTTACAGCTCTGTCTTAGAAAAACACTAACAGATCCAAAGATAAACTAATCCGCTATAAAACGTTCACCTTGCATTAACTTACAATATATCCCTCCAGGGTGTACACTCCAACTATAACACGTGTCTCTTGTTTTCTCGTAATACACTGTCATGTGTGCTTTGAGTATATTATCAGGAGTGCGTTATTACATTTTCCGTGTGTTACTAACATTGACCATGCGTTATTAACATTTGTAATGCATTATTAACATGTGTCCGTGCGTTATTAACATTGACCGTGTGTTATTAACGGGGGCAAATGTAATAAGGCATCAACGTATGTTTGCTGTTTGTTTCAAACATTATTTCAAAATATTCAAAGTCTGTAAAGACAAATTCGATTGCCGGGAACTTCTCAGACCTACCAGTCCTCATGTCTGGCAGTGAAATTGCTGGAGTTTTATACACTGATTATGGATGGAATATTTTGGCACCACATGACCTTCTAATTCCACATGTTTTTACAATATTGAATGTATGGAAGCAACACTAATTGGTGTTCTGATATTGCTTATAATATATTCAATTAACACAAACCATTCAATCAACTAGTATGTTCTATGCATAATAATCTTCCGAATTAGTTTCTTAATGCGCACATTAAATATACCACATACATGTATAGAACATGTTCTGGAAATTTAGCAACAGTAAACGTCATATTAATATACGGTTTATTTCACATTTTCAATTAACATTTGTATTCATATTTGTAAACGAAATATTATATTCATCAGCGCCACTGAATGGATGGTATTTCAAGATGAATGTATTTCCGGATGATGGTTGAGTTCAGATTGATGACAGTCGCTTCAGAAGGGACGTGTAATATTTCAGCTGGAGATCTAACATTACTACCGATGGGAAATTGAAACAAGAGGAAACTATGGAGAGAGGATAGGGAATGTCATGAGGCTGATGCGACATCAAATTTATGTCATCTTGACGACTACCGAATGTGTCTACCGCTTGACCGGACATGTCTACTGCTTGACCGGATGTGAACACTTGACGTAATCGGAGAGAGTAACTGGCAGTTTATTGCTCCAAGAATCTAGGATGCTGTCTGGCGAAAGGGAAACAAATCTACATTTCTTCAATCAGAGCATGTAGCATCTGGCCATAGAAAACTAAACTTTTAGTTGCCCTGTTCCATGATCCTACCAGGATCCTAACATGGTCCTAACAGGATCCTGGCAGGACACTTTAACATCGGGCGTCCTGGTTTATTTTTCAGCATCCACGTTAGGTGTCCTGACCCGGACACCTCAGGACACCTAGCATTTTTTGCCGTGCTATGCGCTGCTCAGTATCTGATTCATGCCTGAAACTATAGGCACACAGCCAAAAAAATGTGGAAGATCCTTTTTACTGATCCCTAGTAGGACATCTGCATTCTTTATAGGTTTGTAGAACACATGCCCTTGCTTTTGGTGTCCTAGAGGTTTGTATGACACGTGCATTTGCTTTGGGTGTCCTAGAGATGTGTAGGACACCGGCATTTGAGTAGGGTGTCCTACAGGTTTGTACGACACCTGCATTGGCGTAGGGTGTCCTAGATGTTTGTAGGACACCTGCATGGACATCGGGTGTCCCGGAGCGTTACTGTGTATAACTCAACTTTCAGACGTCATCCTCATCGATGAGCATTGGGTATCCTGCACAGGAACCCTCCATGAAACCTGATTACACTGATGCACAGGTGTCCCCCGAAACCCGTACAGCTGCCTCACAAGGAGACCGGAATGATCCACGAGAGGATCGTCGACATGTCTTTTGCTGTGGAATACTAGCACTTTGTATAGTAGCATTATTTGACTTACATGTATACTTGTAATTGTCCGGAACATTAATAAGTTATAGCTTGCATCACTAATATTTAGGTGTAGTCATAAATGACCTGCGTTTCGAGGATGGGATCACATATATTAACACGCTTGTACTTTAACGTACATTAATGCGATTTCTCTTACTGAATGAATTATACACCAATCCAATTGGGACACATCGGTTTGGTTTAGCCATTCAAATAATGAATTCAATCACGGATTATTGATGTAAGAAATCTAAGACATTGACACGTGTTGTATTGGCCAGGGAATAGGTTGGAATGGATGTACACGTCCAGTGGTCACGTGAGAGAGGTCCAGACGTGACGTCACCGGCGTAACAAACGACTGACCGGCGATCGAGCTCAAGGTATCAGAAATCAACGGTGCCTGTGCTATGGTAGCGACGTTTCAATTAATTCTCTTCAGAAAGACTGATAAGGACACCTCGAGTGGTGCTTCTTCCTTATATATATTATAGAAGATAGGAATCCCATCAAAAATGCCATCCTAATCCTACATGACGTAACATGTACGTACATAGAAAATACAGAGGAAATATACATGTTCTTAATGTCATTTAATCAAACGTAAGCCCACACTTGTAGAATCAACGTCATTACCTTACTTCGTGCAATGCGTTCGATTATCACGTAAATTTTAAATATTTTACAAACAAAATAAATTCGACAATTAATCAGATGTGCATAACTGACTCAAGTGTATTTTGAAAAATAACAATAATAATAATAATATACAAGTTTGCCTAGGGCCTAATTCTAGTTTTAACTTTGCAAAAGTGCCTTTTGAGCCGTGATGTAAGTGTCATGTTTAGTTGAAAGCAGCATTGAACAGGTGAGTCTTAAGTATGGCTCTAAACGTATTCTGGGTTGCTCGTAGTTGTAGTGATACAGTATAGGTTCAAATATATCCACACGAGTTATAAAAGTAACACAAATCCGAAGCCTTTATCGAAGTATTAATGAATGCAGTATTCATGCGCAAAGGAAGATAAACACGCATATATATCATAATGAAAGTAATTATCTTCATACATCTTCCCGGTTCTATCCCTACAGGGCTGTGGCCATTTGGTATCTAGGGTCATCTGGGTCCAAGCCTTACTATGACCACCTCACTGTGTCCTGGATGACCCCATCCGCAGGAAAACTGACCGAAGTGGACATACACAGTTTCGGGATCATGATCTTGTCTGATCCAAACTGACGTATCACGTAAACAGCTAGCAGAACGAGGCAGTCATTGAGAAACAACACAGTATTAAAATTAATTGAGCAGACTTACGTAGACGGATTGTCCAGATCTATAGGCAGAACATTGATTCAACGGCCCAATAAACATGGAATTGATACGAGGATGTCATAATCAGTCCTCAGGGACTCGATGTTAAAAATCTAAAAGAACAAAACGTTCATAAGAATTCTCGTAATTTCGATCGGTAATATATTTTACTACCTTCTGAAAAGGTTGTGAGTTTGTGAGTTTGCAATCACAATCATGACATCGTTACACACGCCTCTGAAGTTTATCAGTTCGTGGGTCAAAATCAGGCACAATCAGTCCTCAAAGACTCGACGGTAAAGAAAATACATATACTGTTTTAAAAAGCTGTGTTTCGATCGGGAATGTATTTTACTTCCGTCTGAAAAGGTTGTTGGTTCGTAGGTTGGCGATTCCATCATTATACATCTCTGAAGTTCCTTCTGAAGAGGTTATCAATTATAGGGTAAAAATCAGTCACAATCAGTCCTCAAATACTCGATGGTAAAGAGAATAAACCGTTTATAAAAAGTTCTGTAATTTCGAATATGTTTTACTCCCTTCTGAAGAGGTTGTGAGTTTCGTGGGTTGGCGATTGAAACATTAGGCATTATGGCACACACGCCTCTGCTTACATCAGCTGGACATCATCACGTATAAATCTTCGGTTGACCATAGGCCATATTGATTCCTTTGTTTATTTGTTTGGTATCAACGCAACGTTGCCGTTGCTATAGAACAACATAGAGTTGTAGGATAAATATAAATGAAATGTCTCTGTACATATAACTATAAGATAACGACGACGTTTCGTCAGCAACTATGCAGATTTATATATAGAGTTGTGACACCAAATGTCAAGATTACATTAATTTTCTTTAAAAATCAAAAGGACCTATTTTTCCCCAAATATATTTAATGTATTTATTTCTGTGAGATTGTTTTTGAAGAGATATAATCATTGTTTATTTGATTTGTAATACTAGTACTGATAGCTGCTGGCGGATATGTCTTCTACACAGGAGACATCTGAGAATGTGCATCTCTCCTCTTTTAGATATCAATTCCTCTTAATATCTTACAACATTCACATTTTGAGCTGTTATTCTTGACGAAAACTCATCGATTTTTCGTAAACTGTCTATCTATCTATACTGAACGTTAGCCACCGACACTTCATTGGGATTTACTACGGCCTCGGAGTCTGAGATTATATAAACCTTGTGAGCTTCTTACGTAGAACAGATTGAAGTGCTTTTCTCGTTTTAATAGCAAATGTCTGCAACATACGATACAATACTGCCAGTAATTCGAGACATTGATGGCTATTTGTGTAGGAAATCCGGCATATGAATGTCTAGTTTATCAAACAATGCCAATGTACATTTGTTCGTCTTGGCATTTCGTCTCTTGGTGAATCGGCACATTACAGCATAGCTGTCTATTCGTATTAAGCCTGTAACGTGATGCTGTTTAATGATTAGAAATGTCTATTCTTTGTCAGGACATTCTACATAAAGCTACTCAATAGTATCGTATTTGGATTCATTATCTTAATTAAAAGTCTTTAAATGAAAACTGAAACGGAATGCGTTGTTGGAGAGCGTTCTGATCTGCATAGACCTTTTAGTTGTTTAGACGCTTTGAAGTAAAACATTTCCATTTTAACATTATTGTCTATAATGATGTATGATGCTGACACGATCATGAATAACATCGTGAATAAAGGAAGACTGTCTATAAATGTATTGATTTCTTAGTTTTGTATGTATGTGGCGTTAATATACTGAAGGAAAAATAAGGGAACGTATACAATAAAACAGATTTCTGTGTGATATTAAAGGCATAATATCACAGATATTTATGGTTGTTTTGAACTAGTTCTTAGCTATAAATTCAAAGTGCATTGACTTGACATACAT
Organism: Lepetodrilus fucensis; assembly: GCA_032361325.1. Lineage (NCBI taxonomy): Eukaryota > Metazoa > Mollusca > Gastropoda > Lepetellida > Lepetodrilidae > Lepetodrilus > Lepetodrilus fucensis. Next base: position 16,404 of record JAUTBV010043555.1, read on the forward strand.
AAAATCATGTCTGTACCTCCAAAAAGCTTTCCACCGCTGTGTGGTTGACAAATCCCCACTACAGTCCCAAAATAGACAACCTGAATATAGTCTGTAGGGTCACTATATCATTCAAAGTGGACGTAACTCTAATGTTTGCTCGCATTCCTTCTTAGAACAGTGATGCATCAAAGACAAGATAAATAGCTGAATGTTTCCTTATTTAACATAAAATAACATTTGTTTTATAACTATCGAGTGCTGGGGGATAAGTACATCAGTAAATATATACTTTGGGGTGAACAAATCATGCGTAATTAATCTCAGATCGAAATTCGTGTGTCCATTAAATAGGTCAATCAACTGTGATGTTATGCCTTTAACGTAACCGAAGAATAAAATATTTTATTGTAGTAGATATTGAGATGTTCGAGAAACGTTCTCACAAACCTATCCTCTTTAAACTTGCAACTTTCGTAAAGATGAATGGATTTTATTTGAAATAGTAACAAAAATATAAATCACCCATTCGTAATTTAACTTTCAAAGAATAATTACAAGATTTTCATATTTTTTATTATAACATATTGATAACATTACACGGGTAACTGAATGTTAACTTTGGTGAGTGAATATGGAATTTAACTTTGGTAATCAGTGATATATAATAAATATAGAACATAGCGCGTTCCACAAAACAATAGCAGCACCACAAAAAAATATATATACCAAGTGTGTGTGTGTGTGTGTGTGTGTGTGTGTGTGCGTGCGTGCGTATGTGTGTGTGTGTGTGCGCGCGCGTGTTTGTTCCGACTCTTGTCCAGCTACGATCGTTTCATAGAACGGGTCCCAGATTCTGACGCAACTAGAGTTGCGTTCAACACATTTAACAAATGTCGGCACCTGTTGGAACGCAAGCGGCGATACCTCCAATGTACCTGTGTTAAGACAGATGGCTGATGTGGTGTCCATCAGTTGGTAATTGAGGCGGATGTTGCTACGAATGCAGAGTTACGAGGCGTTAACATGGCACCTATTACAAATACTCGCCAAAGTTCTATAAAACATGCTTCAGGCGGCATGCTGGCATATCTTCTCTGGAAAACGGTACAAAGCATGTGGGACGTAGACAATCTGATGACAGGTAGCAGCCAATTAATGTGTTTTTAGGACGAGGTAATACAGCAACATTCATGAGCTAGAGGTATACAAGAGAATAGTTATTTTTACAGAAAAGCAGTTTAAGAGTAACCAAATATTTCTTGGTGGGAATTGCAAAAATAAATGTTTTATAAATTTAGTAAACTCATCGATGGGAACTCCGAAAAGATCTGTGATAAAATGTATATAAAACATTTATCAATCTAATTGCAACTAGCTCTTAGTTCGTGATTTGTTAACCGATGGCTGACTCGTTCAAGTAATGGAAATTAAATTAATGTTAATTATGTTGTAAGAGTGAACTCATTTAGTTCTACGGGTAGTTTGGATCGATACTATATTTATAAATATAATTTGCATAATTCATTTCGTATGGAAGCATTCATGATAATGATGGTAGCAAACATGTATCTAAAGGATTTAATTTTAAAGTGGAGACTCTATTTAAATATCCAGTCAAATTTATAAATAGCATGCACCATGAGCATAGCAACACCTACACTTTTTAACACCTTTTTTTCTCCATAAAATGTTTTCATATCTTTATTGATAGAAAGACTTACCGAAGTCCATATATACAGACTATGGTGCTTCCTTGAATATAACAATACAACACCTTGCATTACCCGTCTGTTACCTTGTGGAAATCCTATTTTTCCTTAAATACATTTGCGGAACTGAATAGGTGATTAATCTTGTAAACAGGAAGACAATGGTTCGTTAATACGAGCCATCCATCTCTGCAATGTTCAATTCAAAGCTCAGTTTCTAATATACACGTATGTGGTGAAGGCACTTCCGTTGTGATCACTTCCGGTTGACCTGAAGACTACAATCGATCAATACAAAGGAACTACACAAATAACTGCCATGTTGTTATGGAATCCGCTACTGACAGACATAATAACTAATGAGACATGGGGTTGAATGAATGTGGGCTTTAAATAACGTCACTGAGGGACTCACTTCCGAAGACACGCACATGTAGGTCATATAACAGAGACCATATACAGTAAGTATCTTAATCCAGAATGATTCTTAACGCAGCACGGAGCCATTTTGAAGACTTCCGCTGCTTTAGAAATCCAAGCCCAAAAGAAACAGCTGCAGTAACATTTAATTCGTTTTTTTACATTTTTTACATTTTACATTTTTTACATTTTACATTTTTTACGTATCGCGGGCTTTCTTCCTGATGCCAGACAGTGAATGGATGTTGTAAAGCAGCAAGATGTGATTGGCTCGCTTCCAGAATCTAGTATTGGCTTCTGTCTGTCAAGGTTAGGCTGCCTTGACTTCCATCACAACCACTGTCGTGCTACTTCGTTGTTGGCGAGAGTCGTAGAAGCCCCAACTTGTAGACAGATGAACATATATTTTAGGAATTACTTTTGTTATTATCTTTCCGTGGTGTCGTGAATGTAGTGAGTGAGTCACGAGACCAAATTCCATAAAGCGAGAGATTTTGTTATATTATAGCCAATGTGACCAAGACCAAAGTGGTCGATTGTGTCATAATAATGAAGTTAAATCAGTTGCAATCTCATTAAAATCAGATACGAAACACGCTAAGATTTTGGACATTCTCTACTTTCTTTTGCCAAAGAATGTCCAAATGTTTAAGTAGTTAAACGAGATCTGATTTTAATTAAATTGCATTAATTCTAAGTATATGTAAAACAAACAAAAAAGAAAAATAACATGTGTTATTACGAGTATAACTATTTAGTATTATAATATACAATAGAATTGCGTGCATGCAATATATTTACACTTAATTGACATACGCCCAGTTGGGAACTACACGATATACAGAAAACAACAAAATAGTGAAGTGTATCTAAACAATGAAGTGATATACTTGACCATAACTTAATGGCGAGTGTTCATTCATTGTACATGCAAATTTCAGCTCAGTCAAGAGTTCTTCGCAATTTTCATTAGACCGAGACACAACCAACAATCAATTTGTACTAAGTACAAACTATGACATCCAACTTCACCCGACGAGTTTACTCTCTACACCCCTTATGTATATGCACCGTGCGCAAGGTTATGTTTTAGCTTTCGTGCAAATGCATTGCCCGTGCAACTGATGTATAAAGCTTATAGTTTCTGCGGTTCGATATTCTTCCAACGGTATCCAAATATTACAGTAGTGTGTGCTATTTACAGCAGAACAGAAGCTTTAATTTCCCAGGACGAGAACCTTGGATTATGCAGAACGTGTATTCCTGGTTGCTGGTACTAGCCACATCCGGTAGGCATGATGAACAAACTTCCACAAGCATGAGAATCCACGCATTAGATCTTCTCCCTAATCCCTCTATTTCTTCAAAGCGTGGGCCTTCACTCTCCTTCCTCAGACAAACACAATTCTCCAGGGATGAAACCTGCCTATCAAATTCCACTCTATACCACACGACCAGACAAGATGGAATCGAACAACTATAAATCCCCGCAGCAACTCTTGCACGTCTTGTGCGTCTTTTCTTCTTCTGACCCCGAGATTACGAAACCTTTCGAGTACGATTTCATACTCAAGCTCAAATTGTATAGAAGAAGAAGAAGGATATTTATTAAAGTATCTAGCTTTGGGGATTTTGTGAACAAAAACTTGAGTAAGAAATCTTACTCAAAAGAGTTTCGTAATCTCGCCCGTTCACGTATGCTCACGTACAACACATGGCACATAGGAAGATGAAGCCGAAGACGTTCCATAAACACGCTGATATCGTCTCAATGACGAAGCCTGTCATGAACTTAGTTCTGATGATGGACGGGATGTAGTCGCTACCGATGCCTCGGCGCGGGACGTCCAGTTCCATCGGCGGCATACTGGCTCCAAAGATGATGACAGTCACCAACATACAGAATCCTGGAATATGATCAAATATTTGTAAAATGGAATATCATAAAATAATTGTAAAATAGAATATTATATAATACTTGTAAAATGGAATATTATATAAATACTTGTAATATGAATGGAATATTATAAAATACTTGTAAAATGGAATATCATAAAATATTTTATATTTGTTAAAATGGAATATCATAAAATACTTGTAAAA
>JAUTBV010043666.1:0-20615 GCA_032361325.1 Lepetodrilus fucensis
GTCATACAATACATGGTATGTTGGTCATACAGTATATGGTATGTTGGTCATACAGTATATGGTATGTTGGTCATACAATACATGGTATGTTGGTCATACAGTATATGGTATGTTGGTCATACAGTATATGGTATGTTGGTCATACAGTATATGGTATGTCACTTCTAGCTAAGGATTCTACACAATCAGAAAGGAAGAGTACGAAAACAACGGCAGTACATGTACAACAAAATGGACGTGTTTTATGATGGACACTTACGATGATTCTACGAGTTGTACAGGTTGATGTATTTCACTGAAATATCCAAACTGTAACGTTATTATCATATCAGTGATATGATGCATATATGAATGTTTACTCTATTTGAAAGATTGTAGTTGCCTTGATATGGCAGATGAGAATACAGAAACAGAAGACTACAATATTGATAATAACTCATCAGAATTAAGCTATCTTTGAAAAATAACCCCCAAAATAAGTAAGCTTATGATAAATATAGACAATGTTAATAAAGTAACTCATTTCTGCATTAAAACATTAAATAAGACAGGATAAATATATTTCAAGTGTCTCGGACATTCTTGTTTAAGTTCAAGTGGGCAGGTGTTATTTATTATGATTTATTAATTTAATATTATTTTTATTTGATTAAGGGGAGTTTTTTTTTGGTGGAAAATAATTAAATAACCGGGGGAAAATTAATACAGAGTAAAGAGCAAGTAGGATTTGGGAGAAGAAGTGGTGTCTTAGAAACAATAAAATAATTTCATCTGGCCTAACCACAACATGTGTTTCTTTAAATGTACGTGTTTATGGATTGTGATACTGTTTTTAATGTTTATGCTGGTTGATTATAATTTTCCAGATATATACTGAAACTACAAATGCTTGTATGTATAACTAAAAAAAAGCCAAACCGCAAACCCAAGATTCATGTACAATTTAATACTGTAGCAGGCATCATGCTTGCCAGACAACTGATTTCAGCTTTGTCCTAACAATAATACTGCTGGTAGAAGAACTAATTACAGAATAAAACTCCAGTTAGATGTTAGCAGTTGAAATCAAAAGATAAATATAAAGATGATTCACACAGTGAGACGATACAATTTTGAAAACACAATTTTTTTACCATGTACAAATTTGGGATACGTTTTTAATCAAGGGTGTATATCACATGTTAAAATGTTCTGATATATGACACAATATAAAATAATATACTGAATAGTTTGTTATAACTATCATCCTTTCGTCAACATACATCTTAGTCTTACATACAAATAAAATGTAAGTATTGAAAAATAATTTGCCAAAATAAATTTGCCAGTAATAACATCTGATGTTTATCAAACTGAATTACTTATACATATTCGCATAAACCTGAGACGGTTGCTGTTAAATTACTAATAATAATAATAACCAAATATGAGAGTAGTCTGAGACAGTACAATGTTCAAATGTTATATATTAAATGAATGTTAGTAGCAAATAATGAGAATGTATACAAACTACAAGTATTAAGAATGAATTGGAATATACATGAACAAATTTGCAAAACAATAAATTGGTATTGACTGAATGAAGAGTACATTTTGTTAAATATGATAGTACATTTATAATAATTCCCAGATGGATACATTACTAAGTGTTTATTTGACCAATTCAGTTTACCTACGGTATTTAAGGTTGACATTCTATTATCTATGCTATCCATCTCGTCTTACAACAAATACTAAAGTATTGATGGAAATCCTGACCAACAATATTTCTCATTAAAAAATTTGCCACCACATAAAGCACCCAGTAAACAGAAACATTACAAGAATTGTTCGATGGGAAAAAAGTTATCTCCCCTATATTAACTATATTTTACATTCTGTGTTTTCTCGTCCATTTAGAGCTGATAATGTTTTGACTAAAACAGTAAGAGAATAATGCAGCACTTTCTTTGATAAACAAATTAACCTTTCTCATGGTGGGGACCACTAGAGATGCCGTACAGAGCAGCGACTGTAAGTAATCGCACATAGACGAGAGTAAAATGGACGGAATTCTCGAAACGATTACACCTGAAGCAATGTCAATGGCATGAGGCACCCATGTTGTATTCTGGGCTGCTGATTGGATGATGCTGATGGATGGTCATCAAGGAGATGACCAATCACGTGGCACTGTTGATGGAAGGTGGCCAAGAATATGGCGTTGGCACCATTGCTGGATGGTCGTCAAGGAGATGATCTTATCGCGTGGCACTGAAAGGTCGAGTTGGCGATATTGGCCGAGTTGGCGAAGTCGGACGTTTGTTGTACTGTCGATGTAGATGATTGTACGCTTTCTCCAGTTCCATTAGCTCCTGCAGACAAATAAACAAATAAACAAAACCTATAAGAATAATAACCATTAAATGTAATGTCCCCACGTTGGGCGCCACTATAACAAAGAATCATGTGCTGATCCTGGGTTTTGAACCAGAATTGCTGGATTGCAAGTCCAATGCTCTACCGAATGAACCAAAGGGGTAACCACTGGCCTAGACCAGTAGAAGCATCATATATCACACCCGGCTACATTAACATTTTCAGAAATGTAGTAGACTCTATTTTAATCTTATTTCATATTAATATATAATAGACAGAACCCAGTTACTCTTTTAACCATTTCCTGCTGGAGGAAACCAGAGATTTCCATAGAACAATGCTTTTGAATAATCCAGCAGAGAGAGGGTTAATTTAAACAGAACTAAACAGGACATCACCTGGCAATCAACTCTAAAAGCTCACCTTAGTTTGGTTTGACAGTTTGCTTTGTAGGTTGTTCATTTCCGTCATCTTCTGTGACAGCGCTGACTGGTTCTGCCGCGTGTGCTTCTCCGCCATTGCTGCATCCCGCTCCGCCGAACGAAAACGGTCTTCCAGGGATTTCGTCTGAAACATTACCTCCTTATCAAGTGCAGGACTTGCACTCCTTGTGCTCCATGAGCGTGTCTGAAGTAGAATGATTAGAAAATAATAATAATAATAATATTAACAATAATAACAATAATAATAATGATAATAATAATAATAATGATAATAATAACAATAATAATAATAATAATATACTAATAATAATAACAATAATAACAATAATACTACTAATAATAACAATAATATAATAATGATAATAATAATAACAATAATAATAACAATAATAATGATAATAATAATAATAAAGAATAACTACATTGCCACAGTACAGAAAGCGCATCCTATCCTGATAGCATCAGAAAGGTGTATTTCACGAGCATTGTTGCCTGGCTCCTGGGATGGGATTTGAATGTAAGTAATTCACAATAATTAACGTAGAATATATGCGTGTTACCTAGGTAACTTACCTGTCTGTAGTGCGAAGTGTTGGAGAGATCAGGTACGGAGGAAGTAAAAGACTGAAATTTTGATCTCTGCAAAGAGTCGTCTCCCTGGAATCGTTGCTGGTAACTACTTCTAGTGGGGCTGGAATAGTGCGTCTGTGTCTGTAACCAGGCAACAACAAAGTTAATAGTCATCCATAGTACGAAATGTCATTATATCATAATTATACCACTTTAGTCGGCTAGTATTCAAAGTATTCTAATATTGATGACCAATAATTAACATTATTCTGCAACAGTTGATTTTTAATCATTTAAGCAACAAGGTGCAAATTGTACCCATGTCATTTCCCTATATTGTTCAATTCATCTATATGTAGAGAATACAGCTATTCTTCATCGCGTGTAACATGATCATGCTGATTATGGGATTCGAACCTGAGTTGCTGGATTGCGAGTCCAACACTGTACCGACTGACATTTGAGACTCGTTCGCAACATTAAAACTTGAAATACAACTTGTTTTTGGTCACTATATGCTAAATCCATACATTCCAACATCATTATATAATATACTCAAACATTTATTTATGGCACTGATAAATTCCTTTTCTAGAGTAAACTACTATTATAAATCTGTAAAAGTAAAATGGTTGCCATTCCTCAGATTTTGTGCAATCAACCGATTATAGCGCCATCGGTTGATCCATTCACAGCCCAGCATGATCAGTTGATAATGAAGATCTTATCTATCAACCGATGTGCATCACCTACCACTCCTATTTTCTGCATTTCCTTTTCTAGTTTATCGATATCCTTCTGTTGACGTTCGTTGCGGTCTCGTAACTCTTGCTGTATATTCCAGTGCTGACGTTGCTGTCTAAATTGAAATCATGTGGCGTCAAATTAAGATAATTTCTTTCATTTTAAGTACATTTAATAAATATTCTTGATAAGATTTTTAAATAAATGTTAGTGTAAAAAATATTACTTCATCAAGCAAAAATGTTGCTTTATGGTTACTAAACTGATGCTAGAATGTAAATGAAAATTACTTTAGCCAGCATTCAAAAGACAAAGGTTATTGCTATCAATTTTAATTTCATATTTCAAATTTTAAAAATTAGTTTTTGCCCAAAAATATAGCAAACATGAATCATTAAAGTGGACAAATGTGAAAGTCCATTTCAAATCTGAATATTCAACAGTGAAATATTTTAATTAAATAGATATGCTTCGGATAGATTTGTACAGGGATGTTAGTTAAGAATGTGTGAAGCAAAGTGTGTCTACAAGAACAGGGAAGATGAGGGCAAGAAAATGTGAGGAAATTTCATCTACAATTTACCAATATTATTATCATAAATATTGAAAAATCTTTAAAACCCATAAATAATGAATTAGTGCTTTGCATCACGGCGGGAGTATTTCATCCATAAGTGATGATCCAATAGAAAGTCATGTATAAATGTCATAAATAGTAAGCATACACAGTAAATATGTAATGGCTAGGCAAATAACAGTATACTTTGGTATACTATTATCCATTTGATTTCAGGATAGTATTTGGTCATAGTTCTGTAATCTATCATAAGTACATGCACACGAAGCACGCAAGAAAACAGTCTGTGTTTTACTTTTCAAGCTGCCTGTTTAACTCTTCTTCAAACTTGAGGACGTATTTTTCGGTAGTTTGCTCTTTCCAGAGTCGTATATTTCTCTGCAGGTCAATCACGTCACCATCCCTGTCACTCAAATTTTGATCTCTTCGTTGATTTTGCAGGTGTGATTTGTTAGTGTGCCCTATGTGGTCCTGATAGGGGGTAAATAGAACGGTGCAGAAAAGTTGACAAGGAAAAATTGAAAATTATTGTGAGGACATTTTCGCAGCAATCATAATTTTCACATTAAAATTATATATTGGGTATATATTTTGTTTGAGGACGACATTAATGGTCAGTCTTTGGACATAATGATGATTGCGTTCTGAAAATATCCAAGTGCAGCTATAAGCAGGTGGTACTAATCTACAATGATGAACTCCATCAGCCATTGAAATAATTTATTTAGAAATACACCCATAAAACGAGAAAAATATCATGCTCAAATACACATCAGAACATAATTATTGTAGAAAAAACTAAATTATTATAATTATCGAGATCAAATAATATATTTTCTTTTATGAATACGGCATACAGTATAACCATCTCCCTGCTGGATTAGACACAGATACTTCTCTTTATGGCATATTTGGTTACCTTCAGCAGAGAGAGGGTTAAAGTGCTTTTAAAATAAAATCTGCAACGGAAATTTCTTCATCAAGTGATTTTTGTGAATTTTGAAATACATGTACTACTATCCTTATGACAAATTCTACTGTGTATTGAGTACTGTACGTCTGATGATGGTTCATCGTATTGCAGTTAGTTGACATTGTTAGAGGAACAACTAAGAAATGCATGGTGAATTTCTATTATATCCTACATGAAGCCAGTATCCTCTACTGTACGATTCTGCTGTAAAAGAAGATGACAAGTGAAATATAAACTATTTGTATGTTAATAAAAGCAGTCATTCAACCTTGGAGAAGTTTTTTCTACATGACATGCATGTAAAGTCTCTGGAATCAAAAACTATCAAGTAATAAAAACCATATAAAATGGCATATATGCATAAAATTCTCTGGAATAAAAAGTTACAAAACCCATAAAGAAATGCAAAATACCTAGTCATTACCTACAAGCATGTGCATAACTATCTCACATTTGTTCACAATATTAAAAATTTAGACGTAAAAATTTGTTGGTGATCTATTTCAACTCAAGCAAGCGTGAAAGTCTTTTCTGATCAAATTTGTGTGTCGGACAATAAACTTTTGGTTGAAATTCCCAAGTAGATTATGTATAATGCACTTTCATGACATGCCATGACATTTTTGCTTCATTGATCTAAGCAATTTTACCAAAAGAAATAGCAAAATATAGGAACAAAAACCTGGCATGTAGTCAAGTTAATTTGATAAATATTCCTCCCAATGTTTGATCACTGCTTGGCAACTAATCTAAATACACCAAACCTACTACGTTCAAAAAAGCCTAACAATTTGTTTAAAAAGCAGATCACAAAAATAGTGACTGAATCACTAGTAAAATATAGCATGCTGAACTAAATGTCTACTAGAGTATATCTAATCAGGTTTCCTATCTACAGAATGCCGTCTCTCTTTGTATGCTTGTAAATTTCTTACGAACAAAATCTGCCTCCGAAATGTAGAGCCTTGTGTTTTAATCTGCGTATATCTGCTACCTCTTCTATCAACTGCAAGTTACAGGGAAACATTTAAAGTAACGCAGGTATAGTAATAGTGATATAGCATGATAATGTTGCTGAGTGGTTTTATAATAATAATAATAATAATAATAATAATAAAAACAATAATAATAACAATAATAATAACAATAAGGAGACTTATAATATGCTAAACTCCATAAGCTACCCAAAAGAAATACTATACCCCAATTCAACAGTAATAATTCTCTACATGTGTAGAACATGATACAAGAAATAAATTGCACAAATATATCAAAATGTGATCTTTATTGAAGGTAAATTAGAAACTTTGTTATTCTGAGAAATAATGTTGAAACAATACTTGACTTTAGGTAAAAAGATTGCAGATTATTGGTATGATTTCAACAGGAACATTAATATCACAAGTTGCATTACACTTCAAAAAGTAAATAAAGCGTATTTTCTTGAATTTGGAACTTGCACTGCCCTGTACAGTACAATAACTAAGACGAGAAGATTGAATAGAGCGATAGTCTCCGACAAACATTGAGAACAGTAAGTGTTCCAAGGTGGGTCGCCTTTGTTGCAAAACATGGGGGACACACCTGTCACATCACACAACTGTTCAGGTTTTTGTTAATTCTATCATTTGTATGAAGAATAAACATCGTCAGGCTAAAAATACTGTTTACTACAAAACAATAAATTCCCTTATTTTTCTATTAGTATAGATATACAATTTAAAGTTAACCCAATAAAATCTAAGTAAGTGAGAAGGTGGTTATAGATACATGAAAAATCTGCACAATTAACTTCCATTGAACTCACAAAACCATGTTTCAATATAACAACATTTCTCTCTGGAGCTTGGTCACTTACCTTAAATAATCTATCTTTTAAGCTTTCTAATTCTATGTTCTTTTCTTTTTCTAGATCTCTTCTCAGACCATCCAACGAGTCATCCTGGAAGACAACAATGCTAAAACACAATCTGGGAACATTGGCGTCATGCAGATAGAATCTATTACGATCTATCTCAGATAACATACCTATATCTACTATCAACCATTGTAAATCATGAAATTAATGCGTCACTAATTTAATGCGACCTCTAGATTTTAGACGTAAATGCAACACCAATAAAATGTGAACAGCCATGTCTCCATACATGTTTTCCTCCAAGTCTTACCTTTAACGCGCAGCAATTAAATGCGACAATGCGGCGGTCGCATGTTTCACATTAATATTCTGCTTGCATTAATTTCATGATTTACAGTAATCGGTTGTTTTTTGTCTGAACGATGAAAACAAAATTAATTTCCAAAAACATTTTATTCTCAACTTAAAGTGTTCTTAATTAATGTATGCTAAATTCCATTAATTAAGTAAAACAGATTTCTTTTAATCATGACTTTTTATATAAAAGTGTTTTCCAACTATTTGCTTATTTTTGGGGTGGTTGGTCATGTGGGGGGAGATTTGGTCCAAAAATTAAATATTATGGCCTTGGAATAATTCAACCAACTGCAACTCACCTGAAAACACCAAACTAAAATAACACACCTACAGTTTTATTTTTGTAAATCCTTAATTTTTTTAAACAATATTTATTTGTGTCTAATTTATGGCTATCTATCTCCTGAAATACAATCTATCCTAACAATTACTAGGTTTGTCACACATGACTGGCTATGGCTTTAGCACTTCTGTCTCCAAGGTTACGCAACATTTTTGGTTCTGATTTAATTCTCAACTCGCAGTTTGAACCGGGATTTGAGCATGCAACTTTGAGCGCATGAAATATTACTCATATCTTTCGTAATCTCTGGGTTTGTCTCACTGTGTGTAACCTATGCGATACTATGACACTCGTCCACACAAAACCCATGGACCACTTCCATGGGAGATAATCTTATGAAATGTTCATCAGTATCCGTCTTCTAAATATAGGGTAGCATCACACAGTGAAATATTATATCATATCGGCATACGCTGACGCAGCCTTGTAACTGGAATAGTAGCTCATGGGTTGCACAGGATGGGTTGCACAGGATGGGTTGCACAGGATGGGTTGCACAGGATGTGTCGCACAGGATGGGTTGCACAGGATGGGTAGCACAGGATGGGTTTCACAGGATGGGTTGCACAGGATGGGTTGCACAGGATGGGTCGCACGTGACATGGCTCCGGCTATGGTATGCATAGATGCACTGCAATTAATTTGTGCATGTCTCTTTTTGCTTTGTAGATGTTTGCCACATGCACATTTCACATATTGTTTTCTGCCTCTATTTGTAGAAGTTTGATGCTAGTTTCATTTACCTGGCTGTTTGTCTGTCTGTCCATAGTTCTGACTGTCTGTCCATAGATCTGACTGTCTGTCCATATATCTGTCAGTCTCCTTTTAGATGTGATACCAACCTGCAGAATGCATGTCTACTGATGACGTTATATTGTTTGAAACGTATTGAAACTAATATAAATGCATTAATTTATTACGAGAGTACCATAGTGTTGAGGTGTGTAATAGTATATATCAGTTTTACTTTTCTTTCTATTAATAATTTTCTTGATTGTAATTTAATATTTAGTATGATATCTAGTATTCAGTATATTTAGTATTTAGTATGATATCTAGTATTCAGTATATTTAGTATTTAGTATGACATCAAATATTCAGTATATCTCCATCTATTAACCCTCTTCGTGCTGAAGGTGACTTAAGTCGCCCGATCACATGCAGATATAGAACACTTTGATTTTATTCAGCAGGGAGAAGGTTAAAGCATCTACTGTAAATTTGATTGCCAATGATAGCAAAATGTTAATTTGGATAAATAACATAGCATCATTTGTATTTATTTTGTATTCATGGATATTATACTGTACAGTAATAAGGTAGTTTGGTCAAATGTCAAGTACATGTGCAATCTTTGCTGCAGTCTAAACCTTCATTTTCTATTAGTTTCCAGTTTTCTGCAGCATGTAGTGTATCATTAATTACGTATTTTGTAGTGAAATTCATTTTCTGTTTTGAGATGATAACCACCTGCGGATTAACATAACACTTCCACCAATCAGTGGTGGCGACATGTTAGCCAATCGCTGGTAAGAGAGGAGTAGCCATGTACGTACACCGCGAGTGAATACAATATGGTGGAGGAAATGAGTGACGATAATTCCGTAACATAGTCCATATATAATCGTGTGTTATAATAGCCATCATACATACGCCTGGATTTGCAGTTTTAGTTGTTGTCCCAAAACCAGTTTGGGTGTGTTTAATTTTAAAATGAAAATTACGAGTGAGTGAAATTGTGTATCGATGTACAGATATTTGCTGTGTGTAGGGTAGTTGTACGAGTTAGTGTAGCAAAATTGTGTATTCAGTACCGCAATACTCCTTATTGGTTGAAATATATAGTATCCCATAAACATTTTTTTACCTAAAAGTGTGTTTTTTTCTCATAAGTTACATATATTATTGAAATATTCCTGCTGCGACATAAAGAACTAAATCTATTTATTGTTCATCAAATATTATAGTACATTGTTTCTTCAATGAATAATTCAGTATTTAATTTTTCAATTAATTTTCTAATTAATTTTTCTCTACATTTATCTGAAACTGTAGATTGTCTGTACATTGAAAGGTGTTTCAATTTATTCGGAGCATTATGGTAATGTATGCATTATGATTTAAATGTGTTAATTAATCCTCTCTCAATCTAAGTAGTTTTGTTCTGGGCACCCATCTCATTAAGCTCATGTACACACTAAGAGACGACCCGTAGCGTTCAAGGTCCAATTCCAAAGAACATTTGTAGCCCTACAAAAATATTAGCTCTACATGTTAATGTATTGGAGCTACGACTCGTAGCGCTACCAGAACGAGGTCTTGATGATCCGTGAGAAACATAGATATGAGAGGGGCATGGTCTCTTTGCAGATACAAGAGCTTCGTGAAAGGGTTCCCTGAACCTAGCTTGAGATTCCTCTAGTCTTACCTGCTGACCATAAGCTGTTTTTATATGGGAATAGTATTACCAGTAATTCCCCATATTTAATGTAGCTTATGATCAGCAGGGAAGGCTAAAGGAATCTCAAGTTACCTATACCTTGTCCCGAGATTACGAAACTTTTCTGAGTACAATTTCATACTGAACTCAGAATTTAGTTTTTGAGCATATAGCACGTGAGTTGAGCACAAAAATGTACTCAGAAAAGTTTCGTAATCTCGGTGCCTTGTGTCTTATACTTACCAAGTATAATATCTCTTACATCTTTTCTTGGTTTTTCAGAATTAGCTAAATTCAGAACAACGAGTGGTAACTTTACTGAACAATTATTACATTTTGATGATCTCTTCTCATTCCCTAGACAGATATAGTTAGATAGATATAGACATAGGTCTGTCTGTAGAAGGGAGGCTTGCCTGATAACATGTATCGGATACTTTTTGAGATCTCAACTGCCGTCAGATCTCGGGGCTTTCTTACACGGATGCTCTGCTCTATCAGCTTAACCCTCTCCATGCCGGAGATGCCCTAAATGTGCAGGGAGAGGGTTAATGCTGCATGATATAAATTTCAGTATAAATTTGTTTTTGAGGATACATTTGAGTATTAATTTTTTCTCGCGCTTTATTCCCCAAAATTTGCACCAAAAGATTTATCATTGCCTGCTTATCTATGTTTTCTTCG
The DNA here is from genome assembly GCA_032361325.1 of Lepetodrilus fucensis. NCBI lineage: Eukaryota > Metazoa > Mollusca > Gastropoda > Lepetellida > Lepetodrilidae > Lepetodrilus > Lepetodrilus fucensis. Next base: position 11,348 of record JAUTBV010043666.1, read on the forward strand.
TTGCCATTGTCATTCATTTTCTGAAAATTGGGCTGATAAATTTAAACCAAGACTTTGGATTAATTTTATTAGTGTTCTCCTTAATTATGGTCATCACATACGGGTAAAATATTCCCACAGAACTGTAAAACAACACATCAATCACAAATAATAGAATATTAATTTTCTGAAAACAGAACAAGCACCAATCATCATTCACATGATATTTATGATATTGAACTCACATATTCATGTATAATTGGCAGAAATAAATAGGTTTTTAAAATATCAACTTTACTATGACATGTACTACTAACTAGTATTGCATTATTATCTTAGTCAGCTCTAGTTAGAATTTACATTGATCTCAAACAATAACAATACATTGATGTACTTGCATTCTAATTTTATGATAGTTATTAACCTTCTTCCTGTTAGTGGCCTATAGTGATGCCCTATTGACTAGTGCTTGTGATTCGGGACAGGCCCAGGGTTTTGAAAATAGGGTGGTATTTTACTGGCAAAAGAAAGTACTAAAGGTACTTCTTTGGGGTTTTAAAATATAGATGGTTTATACATTAGGTTTTATTGTCCAAAGATCTCTGACAACATAAGAGTTTTTACTTTACAACAGCTATGATTAATATTAAGAAGAAGTGTGATTATCAATGTGTTTCAGGAAGATCACCTGCTTATGTTAAAACTGAACTTGTGTGTGTGTTTTAGTTGGTGGTTATCACACTAACTAATTTCTATAAGAAAGTAATTTTTTATTCACTGTTTCCTAAACCTTGCAGAAGTTGGTCATTATTCCAATTGTGCTAATTCAAATCTTTAAAAAAAGATGTCTTATCATCATGAGATCATGAACACATTGATACAGAAATAAATGTGAATATGATACATGATATTTTTTTTCTCTGACTCGTTCAATATCTTTGCTCAAGAGTAAAAGTAGTTAGCAGTAATGTATATATAGTATACATTTGCATGACGCCTATTTTCTCCATTATCTCTTCCCTTTCCAACATATGCTCTTTCTGTGGCCTTGAAAAAACTGTAATCGTTTTCCAAATCAAATATGACCATGGCCTAATCTTCCTTGCAGTCCTCACTTAAAAGAAAGTATGAGACACCGCTAGGGCCATATCTTATCTGTGGTTGTATTTCAGTGCCTTACACCCTAGAAGAAGTGTTGGTGCAACAACAATTATAAAAATTGAGCATCTTAAATTAGTGGTTTGCTTATGTCTATTCATGTGGTTAATGTACAAATATACTAGTATTATAGATTACTGGTATATACTTTCCTAAATCTATATTAAATACAAAATTAAATTACTTAAATTATTTTTCACCAAATTATTAAACCAATGACACAAATAGTTTTCAATTGGTTTTTAAATAGCTTCAAAAACAATTTAACCAGATCGTCTTAAGCATTAATCATTTGCATGAATTTTAATAGCAATAGTTAAGATGTTCTTTTTAAGATGACCTTGTCTCATCCTCTGAAGATCATGGCCATTTCTTGCTTAGCATCTGTCAATAGATCATGGACAATATGCTTATCTAGAACTCCAATCATTGACCAATCCTAGCCGATGCTATTTTGTGTGTGTGGGCATTATATCTGTTATGTTGTTAAATTGACCAATAGTAAAAGACCTTAAATTTGAAAGGAGTTTGCTCATTGGCTGACCTTGGAGTAAAGTGGTTCATATGCCTTAGTCAGATGTTAAGTAGGCAATATTGCCTTTCGTTTCTGAGGATGACTATCTGCAGCAGTTAATAGTGCTACATGGTTCCTGCTTTTGCTGCCAATATTGAAGTTAATATACATTTCTCTGTAAAGTGAGGCTAATATGAGGGAAACAATTGCAGTAACATTTTAATGGGGAAATAGTATTCTGAATTCTTGTTTGTTAAATTCCAAGTTTTTAAAGAATACTGTCATTGTAAGTTGCTTCCTATGCAGGTGTGTGAAGTTGGGTGAATAGCGTTTAATACAGAATGGTTTCTGCATGTATATTTAACTCCTTTCCTGCATGAAACAAGCCCCCCATTTCTTGAGCTCATTCTCAGCAGTTCTAAGATAGATTTTGTCTATTTGGACACAAGTCATAGTTTGCTGTCAATTATTTATTGACTAAAAGTAAACATTTATTAAGTTTTCATATATGTTATGTTGTACGGTAATAAATGAAAATATCGAAAGAAAGAAAGAAAGTAAATAATAATAATAATACATGTAATGAAAATGTTGTCATTTATTTATTTTATTGTATTCTATATCATAATTATTTTTAATTTATTCAAATTAATAATGTGATAAGACAATGGTAATGGCATTCAACATTTGAAGACCAGCATCTTTGGATGTTATATTTATATGTGTTCCTGAATGTGCTAGTACACTCTACTTCTGATAACAAAACAAGATATGGGAATTTTATTAATTTTATTGTGTCTTCTTTGAACAACTCATGGTTCTTAATGTGTTAGAGATTTGTGCAGTCTTGAAAAGGAAATAGTTCATCAATTTTATGGTAAATATTATGACATCCCAACAAATCTAATTGTATTTATTTAGTACATTCAGTCATTAGAATGCTTTAAATCATAAGGATATTATGTTAGATCTCATCAACCCAAAGATACCATGGTACCAGTATGTGTGTCAGTTGTAGGATGCCAATATTCAAGTCAGTGGTAGGATGCCAATATTCAAGTCAGCGGTACAATGCCAATATTCAAGTCAGTGGTAGGATGCCGATATTCAAGTCAGCGGTAGGATGCCAATATTCAAGTCAGCGGTACAATGTCAATATTCAAGTCAATGTTAGGATGCCAATATTCAAGTTGATGGTAGGATGCCAATATTCAAGTCAATGTTAGGATGCCAATATTCAAGTCGATGGTAGGATGCCAATATTCAAGTCAATGGTAGGATGCCAATATTTGTGTCTGTGGTAGGATGCCAGTATTCGTGTCAGTGGTAGGAAATCAGTACTTGTGTCAGTGTTAGGATGTCAGTATTCGTGTCAGTGGTAGGAAATCAGTACTTGTGTCAGTGGTAGGATGTCAGTACTTGTGTCAGTGGCAGGTCTGTTGTCACAGGTCATTCACAGGGAGTGGCCGCGATGTCCAGAGGTGACAACTTCAATTTCTAAAGGTTGTCTGTGGTGGTGGTGGTTGTCGTTGTAAGTACTCCACCATTGTCAGAATTACAACCTGTGCCATTCTGCTCTTGAATACAACTTCCCATTGTTGATGTCCTGTCTATATTGTCCTATTCCATGTCCTCTACCATGTCTTGCACCATATCATCTGTTCCATGTCCTCTACCATGTCTTGCACCATATCATCTGTTCCATGTCTTTTACTATGTCTTGCACCATATCATCTGTTCCATGTCCTTTACTATGTCTTGCACCATATCATCTGTTCCATGTCCTTTACTTTGTGATAATAGCCAAGTTTTCCATCCTGCAAACGTCTTGATAAAGAGTTCTGGTGTGTTTGCTTGTGTCTTGATTCAGTAGTTACCAGACACTGTGTATAAGAAGCATTGTCTTTAATTAGTAATTAATGTCCAGCATGATAATACCGTTATTGCCAGCCTGCGTATTACTGTCATGTTCAAATATCATATTATCCTAGTGTGTTATCATTATCAACAGTATTATTTTCATTACCATCATTGTTTTTATTCCCCAGAGGTAGTGAACACTAGTTTATTATTGCCTCATACTAAATCCATGTGTTCAAACCCTCAGTAATGTCCAGAATGTTCTCTTGATAGTCATTATAACTATGTTGTCATCTGTCAAACTCATTGCCATCATTATATCAAACCCATTGCCAAGATGTCAACTGCATCCCATATTCAGCATCTGTTAAAACCCATTCTCACTGCCAATATCCATCAAACTCATAATTATGTCAACATCCATCAAATCAATCTTCAGTGTACACATCTGTCATACTCCTTCTCATTGCCAACATCTGCTCAAACTATTCTTATTTTCATCATTACATCTGACAATCCCATCTTATGTCAAACCCATCTTTCTCAACATCGGTTAAATCCACCGTTTTTCTCAACATCTGTCAAACCCATCTTCATTTTGTATGTCTCTCACTCAGCATCTGCTCAAACTCTGCCTATTCTTAACATCTGAGAAAACCCATCTTCGTTGTCAACAATGTATCAAACGGTCTCAAACCCATTGCTTTCTAAAAAATATCACTTGACATCCTCACCATCTGACATCCTCTTCATTAACAGCATCTGTGTCATTGTCCTTCATTGTAAATCATCTGTCATCGTCATCAACATCCTCATCTTCGACATCCTTTGTGTCATTGGCCTTGTAAATAGTGATTGTGTCCTAGACATCATGCTTGTCTATTCAGGTCCTAAAGAAAATGTTTACAAATGTGTTTTTCTTGCCAAACCTAGCATTGACCTTAAGACTGACGTCAACAGGTTGTTTTTTCTACATCAGCAGTTCATGTGCTGAGCACTTTGTTTGACTGTGTTCCTGTGTTCTGATCAGCTAGATTGATTGTGTTTGTTTGTCTGAATCTGTTCTGATCAGCTAGATTGATAGTGTTTATGTGTCTGAATCTGTTCTGATCAGCTAGATTGATAGTGTTTATGTGTCTGAATCTGTTCTGATCAGCTAGATTGTGTTTGTTTGTTTGAATCTGTTCTGATCAGCTAGATTGATTATGTTTGTTTGTCTAAATCTGTTCCGATCAGCTAGATTACTAACATTTGTCCGAATATGTTCATATGTTCTGTTCCCAGTCTGAATGTGTTCAAATGTTCTGTTCCCAGGCTGAGCATCTACAACAGCAGCTGAAGGCTAGAAGACGCGAGATGGAGTACAGATTCACCGCATTTCTCGCAGGGATTGACTTCGAGCTATCCCACAAATATTAATTATAAACTTTAATATAGATGGAAAAAGTGTATTGTTAATAATTATTCTCTGGGAAATATTTGTTAGCTAAGAAACGGCAGAAATGAATACTCAGTAATGTCTATAGGTGCAAGTTATATGTTTGTGTGTGTTTAGATGTAATTGTATGTTACTTATAATTTTAAAATTATACTTGGTCTATAGTCTTATTAGGTTTGTCGATGATTGTACCGGTAGATAAGTATTCTATGTTTTGTCTCAACGTTTTAGATGATGGTAAAATAATTGTTAGATTTTATTTTGATGTTGGACAACTGTTGAATATGAATGAACTATATAAGCGTGATCTGTGTCTCCAACGAGTATCTGCTATGCATCACTTGAAGTGCTATTTTATTGATAGTGTTTGCACAAGCCCTGCACCATGTTATTTGAAGTCTGAAGTGATTGTCGCTTTGATATATTCAATTGTAAGTCACCTGTTTTTCATAGTTGACATGTTGTTTATGTGGGAAAATATTACTGGAAATAATTCCAAAACATAACACATGTAGTAATCGTTTCAATGGAAAACATGGTGACCATATCTTGCCTACTTCATCTGAGAAGACCCAGCATTTCTGTTTCTCATGGACATTTCTCTGGTACTAACCTGAAGGTGCTAGTAAAGTACTGTATTTACATGCTAGATTGCAAGTATCCTGACGTGAAGGTTCGCGAGCAACCAAATATTAAGGCAAATCTAAATAGTGTTTGCTTTCTGAACGCAATTTGATGGGTTTAAAAAAAATGTGAAATAGAGAATAATATGTTGCCAAGTACATATCCAATTTATTATAATCCTTCACCATATTCAGTTTACCTATTGTATTTTATTATATGCAATTCCATCTGTTTATCCAATTAGTCAGTAATCACACATGTGACCATCTCCCCCAGGGAAGGTTATAACTGTTTACTGTGGCCATATGAGTAAGTCGAGTTAGGCAAGGCAAAAGCCAAACATGCATAATCAAGATAATAATGTCTTTGCTTTTCATTTAAACTTTCGAAAACACTTTGTGACAAAGACATTAATTATCCAGTAATTTTTTATCTTGATTTCTACATCTTGAACAATTTAGATTAATTAATTAATAAAAGCAACTAATTGTTTCAATTTTGACTCGCTAAAATACATGGCTTGCTAAAATATTCTTGCAATGTTCTGTAACAAATGACTGCGTGCAATAAGTTCTACATATAAACATAATTTGGCTTGTTGTCCAATCTGTGTCTGCATAATTTACAGTCCTTGCCAAAGACATTGATGTGCATAGCCTTTGTGTGATAATAACTCTACTTTTGCTATGCTAAGACAAGCTTTGTCTAAACAGCTAAATGTCATCTTCAATGTATATACTACAATGCAAGTTGTCCGATAGTTCGATATTACTTTAGAAGAAACATGTTCTGACACCATTACTACTGACGTTTACATTAGTGACCTTGACGGTAGGTGTGTATGGGTGAAATATTCCCACTGTGACGAAAAACTATATAAATCAATATGTGTCATGAAGTGACAATTATTGCCTGTAGAAAAATACAAAGTAAATTGAAAAGTTTGCCTCCAACTCGATGACAAGGACTATGCATAATACAACAATTTACAACGTTTATTTACCTGAATATAACTTGTTTTCAAATATAGATGTAGAAAGCATACTATAGCAATCCTTATATACTTTCTATATTTATTGCTTTATAAGTATAGTTTAGCCAATCAATGCATCATAGCTTACAAAGCATATTTGTAGATTGGTGCAATTTATGGATTTTTACTCGATAATATGCCATTAAGTCTATGCAAAATTACATTCACTGTTTGACATTTATCATAATCATTATTGGGATCTTAGTCAGTAGTTTGTTGTGTTAACAATGCTAAATGCTAATGATATAGTTGGCAGGAGCGTAAACTGATTCAGTTGTACATTGCTTATTGTCTAAACATTTTGTATTCTCAGTAGAGGCAGACATATTGGCCCAAGATTACGAAAATGTTCTGAGCATTTTTGTATACTCAACTCAGTTGTTCATAAAACGTCATAGCCTGAGTATGCTGTGAGTCTAGGGTTATGATGACGTTTTATGAACAAATTCTGAGTTGAGTATGAAATCGTACTCAGAAAAGTTTCGTAATCCCGGGCCATTGTTTCCACAATGTTTACTGTTTGTATTATACTGACGTGTGTGCAAGAGATCTTTTTAGTCGTTTTGTGTGTGAATATCATATAATGGAATTACAGGGTAAATTTTACTAACTACTGTAAATATTTGAAGAATAGGAAATGGCTAAGGACATTTAATTTTGCAACATCCTCTGAAACACATGCTAAGCCTCCAAAAGTATACCCTGGGACATATTGACAGTTTTGATCTATTTAGATCAGATGAATAATTTAGAGGTCATTCAGCCAATCAGAGAGGACTTCATAGTCCTTTCATTTTTTTAAAGTTACAATGTCAGTGACCAGTATGAATTCTCACAATGTCTTCATAAAATATATTTCCCTGGTGTGAAGCATAGCGTATGAAAAAGTAGTCGATGCGCACGTGTTTTGAGGATGGTTCTGCAAAGACAATCAGCCTTTCTAGCTTTTTAATCTGTATTAGATTTATGTACACTTTATGCATCAATGATCTTGACCAGTTTTAATTTGCATATATCTGCGATACATATTTATACAATCAGTATTGCAGCTCGCCAAATACACATATAATGTTAATATGGATTACTTTCTGGCAATGCCACGAAAAGCTAACTGTCCGCTCACTCGACATTGTCATTTTTCAGAACATCGCACACTTACCCATCGTAGAAGCCGAATGTTCATCTGAAACCTGCTGGGCCAGTCAAGATCTGAATATACATGCTTTCTTAACAAATGGTTTTCAATCGATTTCAAAGATGGCTACTGTGTCTTGTAAATTTAACCCTGGTGTAATAGTAATTGTGTTTATAGTAATTGGAAATTAAGTTTGCAGATGTGGCCTACAATGGGAAAGAAACAAATGTATATATTCTGTAATTGGGAATTAGAGCCACTTTTAAAATTATTTCACTTATATCATGGGCCAGGGCATGTCAGTTTAGAGCATGAGGAAACTCGCAACATCTGTAGCAAGCACCAGTTGGTACTAACAGACCAAGGATATCTGCATTGCCACTGTACAGGCAGCCTATCAATATATCAATATCGCGTCAGAAAGGCAATGTTCATGAACATTGATGCTGGACTCCCTGGACAGGATTTGAATGATTTAATTACAATGCAAATATTGCTTATTAGTAATTGAAATAGTATCGTCTGTATCGCAGGACATCCAGGTTATTGTCCAATGGTTATGGGTTCACTGTATGCAACATACTAGTATAATTATCTTCTATAATTTCAAGTTAGCATCAGACCCATTGATCATAATATCAACAACACTGCCAACTGGTATCTGAATTAATTCCATTCTCTTCTCCAAGAGACAACTGTGCCTTATGTAAAAATCATGAAGTCTAGTTGTAAATATGGTTCTTTTAGTCTAGTCAGTCTACATACACATATTGTGAATATTTCGGTATTGTAACATAGTTCCTTTGCAAGTGAATAAAACATTTGACGATGTATGCTTCCATTGTGCTATTCTGTGCCAGTTTTCCTGTTGGAAATCTTCATTTGAGTTGATATCATAGGTTGAAGTACAAGTGGTACTGACGAACCAAGCTGCTATATGCAACTGTCGGGAGTAATTTCGACGATTGAACTTTTAGCTTAGCGTAGAGCTTTTGTTTTATTGAAGATATATGTCATTTCTTTTTTCGTTTTTGACTTTGGGTCGCTTCCTAGATTTGTATCAATCTAACATTTGAATTAACCCTTTCCATACTGTAGGCAATCAGAGATGCCTTAACCTTCTCCCTGCTGAATAAAAATCAAAGTGTTCCATTTCTGCATGTGATTGGGCAAGTTAACTCACCTTCAGCAGGGAGAGGGTTAATAGAGCTGTGACTGAGCCTAATCAGTACAATCACTGCTATTTGGGATATTTCAGTTTCATACCGTAAGGAAAAGCTTCCAGAGAACTACATAAAAAGTGCGCATTATACACAGGAAATAACTGTATTTCACTTGATTTGGGAGATCAAAATGTCCACACCACAAATTTCGATCTGAGACCAATTACGCTTGATTTATCCACCCAAAAGTTGTTATTTAGTGATGTACTTATCCCCCGGTACTCGATAAACAAATCATATTTTATATTAAATAGGGGAACGTTCCGCTATTTATCTTGTCATTGAAGCATCTCTGTTTTGAGCA
>JAUTBV010043777.1:0-20615 GCA_032361325.1 Lepetodrilus fucensis
CCACTCAGACACAGTATAGGTGACTCTGAGGGACCACCCGTTGATGTAAACTTCCCTTTATGCTGAGCGCCAAGCAGAGCGCCATTTTTGTCGTATTTAGGTATGACGCGGCAGATAAGCAAACTGGGTTTGCCACATCGACATTCCGCACTCCGTGGCAGGCGCTCGAAGGTTTACGCCACGGAATCGGTGTCCGTTTGGAATATTGAATTAAGAACTATTTGTATTCTAGGCTCCGCATATCAAAGCGAGTGTTATGTGTGATGTAGTATTCCGAGATTAATCTATCTGAGATTCGCACTATCAGTGTTACAACTAGATCCACGCGAGTACCTTAACATTTTTATATGACACATATTATGATTTACGTACAAACTGTGTAAAATATATTGCGGCAACGTCACTATTGGTTTTCAAGATCTACAATTCCAGATACATAGTAAGAAAACAACTGTTCCACTAATAATATATACATTACATACACTATGGACAAACTACATTGATCGTACCTCCACAGTTTATCGCATGGATAAACATGTCTGTCCTGTTAAAGAATAGCATTACATTTTCTTAAATAGCATTAAAACAATGCACGGCCTATCTAGTGGGGCGGCTAAGCCCTAAAAAAATGTCGAATTGTTCACATGAAATTTGCAGAGAATGTAGATCTCAAGATTTGCGAACATTTTGGATACAGTACCAAGCTGAAATTTGGCTGTGGCATGTTCTGCGCATGCGCAAACACGAAACTACTCTATATTATTTCCTTATATTGTCCGATTTAAAGGGAATAATCAAATATATTTTTTATTTAATTATGGTAATGAGAAATTGTTAATATAGTATTTCAATAGAAATTATGCAAATTACCGCATTGCGCATGCGCAAACAGCGTTTTTGCTGGCATGTATAGATGTTAATTTCGATAGCGTTTTTGCTGGCATGTTTTTGCTGGCATGTATATTGGCTCCTTTTCTGTGGAATTAAAGGAGTGTTTTGAGCCATATGCTTAATACTATTGTATTGGTAAAGAGAAGAAGTTGTTAATAAATTATAGTAATCGTATGCAGCACCTAGATACACAGGTATGTTTCTAGAAATATACTTAATATAGACGTTGACAAATAATATCAGTGTGGCATTTACTAGGTTATTGACTTGTACCGGTAATATACTATGTCAGACGCGTAGTTAAATGTGGATAACTAAGGAAATTGATGTGGATGCGTCTGCGTATCCGGTTACAGGGAGATACACTCCCGGATGTGCTAAATGTACCGTCCAATATGTATATATTATATAAAACGTCTATTATATAATTGAGCTGTACATCGATCACTACTGTCTGCTCTCTTGTATCTTTACTCGTAGGAGTGCTCTGGTCTGGGATGATCCTTTATTGAACACTCACAGTTGTGTGTATTCAGAAACAACACGTGCATAATAAAGGATTTCAAATCAATATATGGTTTAGCCTATTATATTTCAATTTAGTTTATGAACGGTGGTCTATTGTACACAGTTCAATACTAAATATTACGTAAGAGAATGGGTAGAATGAGTTAGAATCTTCATCTGACGTGGATCGAAGGTCCGGTATTCCAGAAGAAACGGAGCATTAAGTTCTTTCCCTGCTGGAGAGAGACATCATCCAGCATTGCAGGATATCCCAGTAGATGGAAATTAAAACTCCCATCCTCCCTTAATAATGAAGATACAAGCCGTCGTGATCCTTTACGTCATTGCCACCAGCACAGGCCTCGTTACGATCAACTTCATCCACGACAAACGTCTGAACGTGGCAAGTCACAAAACATCCCTGGCCACCAGCCCGTTGGACTGTGCATGCCAGTGCATGGCGGATCCTGTGTGTCAGACTTTTACCACTGTTTGCGACTGGACTTTCGGCTTTGCTGTCAGCTGTAGTTTCTATAATACCACGGACGTAGCGCAGGTTGATTCCCCGGGGACATGTTTGGCTCAAATAACTGTTGAATCAACACCACAGAGTAATGCAATCTCTACAACTGATATCCTTACAACAACGTATTTTCTTACAACATCTGATACTCTTACAACAACTAATATTCATACAACAACTGATATCGTTATAACAACTGGTATCCCTACAACAACTGATATTCTGACAACAACTGGCATCCAAACGACAGCTGATATCCCTATAACAACTGGTATCCCTACAACAACTGGTATCCCTACAACAACTAATAGCCGCATGACAACTGATATCATAGCAACAACTGATATCCAAACGACACCCGATAATCTAATAACAACTGGTATCCCAACAACACCTGATATCCCTATAATAACTGGTATCCCTACAACAACTGGTATCCCTACAACAACTGATAGCCGAATGACAACTGATATCATAGCAACAACTGATATACAAACGACACCCGATAATCTAATAACAACTGATATTGCTACAACAACTGATATCTTTACAACAACTTATTTCACTACAACGACTGATATCATTACAACAACTGATATACCTACGACAACTGATATCATTACAACAACTGATATCCCTACAACGAATGTTATCCTTACAACAACTGGTATGCAAACAACACCTGCTATCCCTATAACAACTGGTATCCCAACAACACCTGATATCCCTATAACAACTGGTATCCCTACAACAAGTGATATTCCTACAACAACTGGTGTCCCTACAACAACTGATAGCCGCATGACAACTGATGTCATAGCAACAACTGATATCCAAACGACACCCGATTATCTAATAACAACTGATATTGCTACAACAACTAATATCTTTACAACAACCTATTTCACTACAACTGATAGCCTTACAACAACTGATATCCCTACGACAACTGATATCATTACAACAACGTATATCCCTACAACGACTGCTATCCTAACAACGACTGATATCCTTACAACCACTGGTATGCAAACGACACCTGATATCCGTATGAAAACTGGTATCCATACAACAACTGATATGTATACAACAACTGGTATCCTTGCAACTACTAATATCCCTACAACAACTGATAGCCTTAGGACAACTGATATCCATACAATAACTGATATCATAACAACAACTGGTATCCCTACAACAACTGGTATCCCTACAACTGATACCGTTACAACAACTTAATTCACTACAACAACGTATATACCTTCAACGACTGATATCCTTATAAACAACCGAGATCCATACACAAACTGGTATCCCTTCAACAACGCCAACAACGCTACAAACCCCAATTTGTATTAAGAGTTGTCATCGCAGTCCTGCATCATATAATACAACTGTTGACTCCCTACAGCTGTAGCCAAGATATCACATCCCCCGACATTCCGGTAAGATGTGAAAATACTCCGACAATTTATTACTTACCTATTCAGATATACGACGTAAAATTTGGTTAATTCTTATTCTGACTACACCGGGTATATGATATACTCCGACAAGCTGAAAATAATTATTATGATATACTCTAACTAGATGTGATATACTCCGACAAGATGTGATATACTCCGACAATATGTTCTTCGACAAGATGTACTCCGACAAGTTGTGAAATCTTCGGACAAGGTGTGAAATCTTCGGACAAGGTGTGATATACCAGTCACATCTAGTACACCCATCATACAGTGACAGACTTGGCTACAGCTTCTGGTGTTTCAATTATTGTACAAAGTTAAAACATACCGTTTGGAATGTTGAATTGTTGTGTAAGAATATTGAGTGTTATGTAAAATGTTGTAATTTATTCCGAGATGAATCTATCTGAGGTCCGCACTGTCAGTGTTACAACTATATAGATCCATGTAAGTACCTCTTCATTAAGTGTAAGATACCAGTTATGCCTTCATTGTTGCATGTTCTAGTAACATCCTGTCACTTTATCTAGTTACTGTATGTAGTTATTCTATTCTTTGGAGAAAAGTCTTCTAGCATAGTGTAGATAGTAGTGTCAAATATATCATATGAGACACAATGATGGTCTTATTGGGTATGCAATAATCATTCAAAGTACAAAAACACAACACTATATATAACAAGCAATTGACATGAGTTTATTGTCTCAAAGTAGATATATTAAATAAAAAGCATGTCTAAATAATATAGCACAGCAATATATAGTTTTTTTTCCAGAGTAAAACATTATTTTGCTAAGTTACGACGTTAACACTTTATTATACTATCCGCATGCTACTGTAAGGGCAGAATTAACTATTTCATATGCACTTAGTGTGTCGAATATGTCAAAATGTAATGTATAATTAAAACACATTTATTCATTCTTCAATTCATTATTGCACTGTATAAATATATATCTAGAAAATCAAAGATAGGTGCAGTATGTTGGTTGCTGCTGTGAATATATGTTCTATTATTGAGACAATGGCATTCACAATATCAATACATGTATTGAATTGTATTATGTTTAAAATGCGTGAAAAAACAGTCAACGTACTCTGTATTCCATTCATGTATATTCATTATCTTACAGATTCATTAACGTATGCTATTAAATTTATAATATTTATAGTGGATATCATACAGATTGTCTTGTTATAATATCAGTGAATTGTTTAGAAAAAAACACAATATTTGATGTCCGGAAAGATACAATTCCAATTACTGTTTGTTTAATTTCTAAACAGTGATAACTTTCAAATACAAAAACACACGTTAATATTTATGAGTATTTGAACCCAAACCATACAAAACATGTGTATATTTGCCGTAACAATTTCAATAATAACCCAGTTATCACATTTACTTGAAACTACTATCATTGGTTGCATCCCATTTTGCCTACAGCCAATCTTGCATACAACCCATCTTGCCTACATTCTAAATGTAATTACCATGAGAGATGAAATTGCACCCCTAGAATATAATATTATTGGGACTGTCTGAATAACATATATGGGTCAAACTACAGAACATTTAAATTTTGGCATATGCATTCATCCAAATATGAACTTGCGTAGATTATAAATCTAATGTTGCTACTTTAAACTACTTTAAGCAATAGTATCGGTAAGTCTCGTCGGGGTCATTTCCGGTGACAGAAAGAATTTCGACGGTTGCTATGAATGTCTGAATCGTGACGTTTTCATGTGAGGTCACAATGGGATAATGTAGCGCATTTAGATGTTTGGCCGGTTTATGTCACCGGGTATTGAATGAATCTCTGGTTATCTCGTGTCAACTTACGGACCCTATTATGAATAAGTACTCCGCAGCTAGGTATACAGAGATAGTGAACTAATCATTATTAAATATAGACCCCTACTTACCAATAGTATATCCAGGAGAATATTTGTTATCTGCCATATGAGGAGTCAATGATAATAACTCTGTGGAATTGTCAATAAAATGTGTAAAAAAATCAATAAAAAATCATAGTTCTTATCTAATCTTATATATTGAACATATAGAACACAGATTACAACAAATAAAACATATTTAATCTGAAACTTTACAAATGTCATGTACATATTTCCCCAAGTAATATTGATATTCTTTTATATAAATTGATAAATAGGCATTCTTGTTTTACGTTTCTGTTAGATTAAATTGACAATTAGACCTACGCAACATTTGGTTGTTCTATTGTCTATGTGAAATCACATTTGTAAGATCCTGGTGAATTTCCTACTTTTCGGACAATAGAACAATTCGAATTTTGTTGGTGACTGCTCATTGAAACGATTTATTATAACACCGGGTATAATTACAGATTATGACTAGAGCTTAGGGATACATTGAAGTAGGCTGGAACATCTCAATAGTTACATAGCTCCTTGGAGTATACGGGCCTCTCATTAACAAGCGTCACCAACAAGAAAACGTCATCACGTACCAGAGGACCGAAGGTAGCAAGTTACAAACCGAATACATAAGCAATTCTTATAAGCATCTTCAGGAGCAAAACACACCATTGGGGTGCATAATAAACCAATATACGAGGATACATGTACAGTGTAAAGCTACTAGAGATATGCATGGACGTCAAAATGTAATGTTACGTTGGCCCACTATTGTCTTCAACGTTGCTCGACACAGGCGCGTCAGCAGAACATCATCATCTCTGATAAAAGTAGAGTATGTATACATATGGCCGGTGGAAGAGACTGTATATTGGTACCTCGCAGAAATCGATTCAGATATGATTGCGGTTTGGTCCGTACTCGCTACGGTCATTTCTAAAATATGTTGTGGGGTGCAATTTGTTCTGGCAATATAATAGTGTGCTACCTTTAATCTTGAAAACAACGAAGTCCTGTAGCCTGTAATCATCCCATTCACGGAGAGTCAACGTCAGTCGGTATTCCAGCAAGATAACTCGCTCGTGGTTTACACCGTATTTCTTGCCACGGAATAACATTAATACAATCGATTTGTATGCATCTAGTCCTTAATTTAATCAAATTGAGTAACATTTAGACAATATCACTGGTTTTCAATATTATGTTTTCTTCTTAATTCATCGTTATGCTTGTTGCTAACAAGCTACATTTTCCGCAGGTTTCACTGGTTTTCAATATTTTCATATTTCTTTAATAATTTTGCCTTTTTTATCGAGAGAATATATATACTTGTGTAGACAAATCTTGTGTAGACATACATTTGGTTCAGGTAAAATACGTTTAACCATGAACTATGCCAACAAACCTTGATTGTATGCCTTTAATCTTACAACAAAGAATGTTCAAACTCGGGTATTCTTCAAACACGTTCACAGAGTTTCAATATTTAATAGAACACCTCCCCACAAACTAGGCTATCTACCGGGTCTTAATTTATTGTTTTGAGTATAACTATTACTAATCCAATTTGCTAATTATAAATTACCATCAATTTATGTATATAATTAATTTTAAACAGATCACATAGACTTTGATATAGTTAAAAGTCTACAATGATCTTTCGCACAATAAATATTACTGGCTTTGTTTCTTCACTTGATTTGCCCACTCGTCTCTCATTTCGTCGAAATAGTTGAGAAGGTAGTCCTGGATTCAGTCATTGTTGCACAGTGAACCAGAACTATCTGATCATGGCACGACGGGTCTTCAGCGAATTTGCAAGCAATTCGATTACTGTATCATATTGTATGAACTCGCTCACAGTCGTATAAATTATTACGGTAAGTGATGCATCACATTACTGACTGCAAGTCTTTATGTGAATTGTTATCTAATACAGAAAACCGTTTTTAATTCGGAGTTTGTTAAAAATCTGTATGGAATATATAATTTATGTTCTGGATTTTCATAGGAATCCTCCTGATGGTGTTCATATATCCGATTGTTCTAGTTCCGCCATAGAGTGGAAGTTACCACTGTCGCCATCTGTGTTATCATATAACATTTTCTTATCTCCCCTTGCTTGGGCGAACACAGCGTGCTCGGAGAGGACAACGTCTAGGTATTTATTACTGGACACATACTGGTCTGGGTTCGAGTCTATGGTCATTACTACTTCTTGTTCATCCACTCGGGCAATATCGCCGTCTTCGTTCACGACGTTGATGTCCAATGAATCATAGCTGGAAATTATAATAGAACAATGTATTGTTTATCTTTAAAAAGAAGTATACGTGCACGCGTCTTGTCAAATGCAATGCACGTGTAGGCCTATATACTGCCACTGAGATCACATTCATAATTCTTCATTATATGTAACATTTAAAGATATTTTAGTATCTTTAGTGAGCAGTACCTGTCATTATCTTTGTTCTCAGTTGGGGTATCCTTCGTCAGCATATACAGAGGATTCGTCCTGTTAAAAGAACATAAACGAACGTTCTTGTAATATTTCCTGCCATATCTATCACGATCCATTCGTTTATTGTGTTAATGTCTGAATATTTAAAGCGGAGACAGATGCATTAATAATGATTGAAAAGGAAACATCTAACATACCGAGTTATTCTGGATATTTGCGCTATGTAAATGTGTATAATAATAACAATAATTATATACTGTATGTTTGATTATAGGTTTATGAACCATCAGTCAACATAAATTTAGGAATAGACTTAAATAATCGTGTACTTACGATGTATGAGCATTGGTCCCTGGAGTCACGGGTACTTTCTTTGTGTAATCGTCTGGGAAATGAAGCATTAGTTTACTAGATATCCTCATAAAATTTAATGAAAAACATTATACTAGTAGTAGAAGATTGTTTCTCCATCGTGATTCACTAGAAAACGTTCTTGACTCGCCGAGTTTCATTACCTACCCTTTATCATAAAGGGTGATGGTATCATATTTCTGGAACTGTAGTTAGGTATTAAAATTATATATACTTATAAAACACATTGCAGTCCACAAATGGTATGTATACATATTTACAGTATGTGTGAACAGATTACAACAAGATTACAATAAAATTACAATAAGACATCACTCACCATGTCCAGATGTTGTCCGCTCTGCTCGCAGTCGTCTGAGATATCTGAAACCAGTCAACCAATCATTAGATGAGACGGAAACAGGTCATGTGTAATTATGTTATACTCCTAGACGAAACCCATATCACCATAAATTATTTACTGATTGATTTTATACTATATGTAAAATATTGAAGTAATTTTTCAAGCAATTGGATAACATTTAAATTTAACAAAACGATAGCATATGGTAAATTACTTACTAGTACATATGTCCATTATATACAGATATAGTCCAGCAACATCCAAAGAAATGCATATGAACTATTGTGCATAACTACTGGAGGTGGTGCAGACATGTTATAGCTGTGCACGCGGAGCTACCTACTTTGCGCGGATACAGTACAGAGATACGGCCAGAGACACGGATATGATGGTCAGACCAGCGGCAACGAGAACTAGAACTAGAGTCAACGTCCTGTTCAGGGTATCTTCTTTCTTTTTCTCAGTCACGGGCTGGAAATATATCGATGTTACACACATACACACTCACACACTACACTACACTACACTACACTACACTACACTACACTACACTACACTACACTACACTACACTACACTACACTACCCTACCCTACACTACACTACACTACACTACCCTACAGACATATTAAATATGTATAATTTCATGGGTACCACATTCTCAAGCCTTTTCCACAGGAATATAGTAACGCTATGATGGTTCTGTGGATACAAGAGCCCTTTAAGACACTGCCTACGATTCTTTTGTCAAAAGAATGGGCTCTAGGTTTTGTGAAATAATAGACGATAGTGTCGATCACAGCCGACATTAAGGTTTGTATTAACACACACACACACACACACATACATCACACACACACACACACACCACACACCACACACACACACAATGCAGTGTGTTCAATCGATTCTGCTAACTAAATATTATAAACAACTTGTGGTGATTCGTGTATGAAACTAATTTGGATAACATTTAAATATACCGTGAACATCTATATATGTGTATCTGTGATGTATGCCATTCCTACTACTCCTGTGCTGTTACCTGTTATTGTGTATCCTTCATGGATGCTCAATTAGCATATAACGCTGTAGACCAGTAAAGGAGTATCTAAATTAGAATAGCGAATCGCGATTGGCCTTTGCGCGAGTAAATTTGATGCGCGATAAATATTATACTGTGGTATCGGTTACATATTTCTGCGTTATTACAAAAACTGCTTTGTCGTTAAATTTTAATCAACATTCATCACACATAACTTTCTTTAAGACAATTATTATCATCACCAACATGCATTAATAATACATCCACTTCATCTATATTTTCAGATATTCCCATTCTCCAAATACATGTAGACTGTTTGTAATATATTTAAACATACCTGTGTTTCCGTTACCCCGTATTTTGCGAATATTTCCGCAACGCCTTTTGTGAAGTCAAATGAACTGTAAGTGATGAAAATGTTCAACGTAAAATATGTGCGAAACAATTGCCTCAATGTCACCATTGGTTTTCAAGATCTACAAACCCAGATGTACACATATAATAGTAATACATGATATTAAGCAGATTGCACTTTTCCCCCAAAGTTATCGATCTCAGATGACTAGATGTACAACATTACATGGGCAAACGTTATGATGTGGGTACTACAAGTGCAATTTACTTAGGCTAACTATCAAGTAGCATATTGATCTTACCTCCACAGTTTATCGGCTGGTACTAGCTCTCCGGTATCATTGTACATCGCATGGATAAACATGTCTGTCCTGTTAAATATTAGCATTACGTTTTCTTAAACAGCACTAAAACAATCTACACTGCCTATCGTATGCAGCATCTAGATACACAGGTACCGGAAGTTCCCGTATTTAGGGTCCGGGCTTAATTACGGGAAATGCCACTTTTGGGACGGAATATTTTAATCCGAAATTATGCCCAGGGAGTAAATTCGGAAGTACCCATTATATATATGTTGTGTGTTTCTGATGCGAAAAAACAGACAAAATATTATAGTTGGCACGTATTTTAATTGAAACAACATTTCGGGTGGGCCTAAGTACGGGAACTTCCGGTATGTTTTTAGAAATACTGTATACTTAATATAGACATTGACAAATAATATCAGTGTGGCATTTACTATGTTATTGACTTGTAATAATATACGATGTGCAGAATGTATCAATAATTCTGTATTCATATTGATTAATATACTGCTAAATATTGAGTTTGTTTTCCAAGTTAACTAATTACACCATGTTAGCATGGTATGAATTATTTATTGTACTTACATGTGAAGCACAGACGAATGATCTGGGAGTTGGTGGGATGCAATCTTATCCACAACTATATCATAGTTCAAGAGTTGTTCAAGCTCTCTGAAATGCAGACATTTGAAAGTACGTTTATTTCCCCGTTTCCATGTTTAGGTTATTAAACATATTGTCATTTTAATGGAATTGTAGCAAGGAAACACATCACCAGTGGTGGATATTAATAATGTCGTTACACATTTTCTTTTTTATTGGGGTTTAGAGCCGCTTTCGAGATTATTTCACTAATATCACGGCTTGTCAGTTTAGGTCAGGAGGAATCCCGTTACATCCGTAGCACTGAATGTTGCGAGCACTGGCTGGTACTGACAAGACCAAGGATGATATCTGCATTGCCACTCTACAGTCAGTGCATCCTATCAATATTGCTTCAGCAAGGTAACTTTCGCGAACATTGATGCCTGGCCCCCGGGACGTGAATTGATCCCGGGGCCTTTGGCTCCGACATCCAAACATTATACCATTGCGCTATACTTTATTCATTGAGAATATGTACCTTATGAATGCTGATTTCAGTTCCCGTACTTCGTCAGGTTGCAAGTTGAATATGATCTTAACTCTCTGAATATTACTTATGATATATATCTGAAATAGCAACCAAATATATCATAACTATCTAACAAGACTATCATATAAAGGAATACACTAGTCCGAGCCAGAAACCACTCGCTCATTGGCGATAGGAAAAATCCTGTGTAATATTGCTGTGCATAGATCTACTTGAATATATGCGTATTACTAATGAAAATATATAATTACTAGTATAATAATGAATTGCTGTACATAGATCTAATTGCAGTAGATTGATCAGTTGAAGACTATATTGACTTCATTACGTCAGTTTGGTCTTCATAAAATGTGTTGCTTATCGTTGGCGACTAATTCTGATGACTCTACCCGTAATGATCCACTGGCCGTTCTGTTGCCGATATCGTACGCTTCTATGGTAATGTCCACGTGACCCAGCTTGGAGGATGAGAACAGCCTGTCCGTAGCCACCGTTCCATTTGTGGAAATAACGAAAGCGTCTTTCGCGAAACCAATGTCCGTATTCCTTTGACCTTTGTCACGGAAGTATGTTACGGCGTTTTGCAATTCGTCAGCGTCCTTAACGTCGTTCTACGTAACATAATTAAACATTAGGTATTAGTTTCCATCTGTATCAATATTAATAATATATTATATAATATAAAATAAAAGTGCAAATTACATTTATTTTAAAGAGATACAATCACAATAGCTGACCTACATAATGGTCTGAAATGTCTACACAATTATTTAACCGTCCAGGTACTTATTTACTTTTAATTAATAGTTTGATATGTTTCTTTGTTGTTCTCTTTATTTATTAATTAATTGCACATAGATAGTGTATGGGGACTACAGAAGCAATATATAAAGCAATGTAAAGCAATGCATTACAAGAATATTGCACTTGTTAACATGTCCAAAACTAAAATACTTGTGTCAGAAGGAGAGGGAGATTGTCACTAATCACTCCCCTGACACAAAATTGACGTCAGAGCACCTTACTGGATGATAGTACAGCATCCAGTGGTTTATAACAGTAATGTGGAAACAAACACCCACTTGCCCTCAAGTCATACACGATCTCTCCGACATCCACGTCGTAGAGAATCCCCGTGGAAAGTTGACCATTGTCGCTAAACACAGGAGAATTGTCGTTCTTATCAAGGACTATGACCTTGACCCACAGTAAAGTAGAATCCGTTCCATTTGGTTCCTTAAATGGAGCTCCCGGTGTTCCAGTCGAAGAACAGTTCTTGGACACCCGAACAGTCATGTTTATCGACGCCTTTTCCTCTCTGTCCAGTTCCTTGTTGAGACATAGATCGCCGGTTGTCGCGTTTAGTGTGAAGTAGTTCGTATGAGGCTGTTCACCGTCTAATAAGAGAATAATGACATAATAGTGGCGTCATAGGCTTGTGGCGGATCCAAGTATATGAGTCATACCCATGATACCAGTAACGTTATAACCCGTAGGTATGCAGCCGTATATTACACCGGCCTAGGATACAACGTGCACGCTGTTAGTGGTATACAGGGTATATAGAGCAATTGGAGTTCCGTTTAGTACGCACAGCCAGCATACAGATGCCGTAACCCTTCCATCTCAGGATCCTAGATCCGCCCAGTCATTGATGGCGTACGTCATGGGTGTGTACCAAAGATACAACAAGGATAATGTATCGAACACTCCTAATTGAACAAACTGATAGCCAATTATTTGAACTCGCAACCTGGAAACATAATATATTATATGTTTGCTTCAACTGTAACTAAGAGGAATGCGTTCTATACTGATTTACTAGTATGCCAAACGTTATGGTTCGGGCAGCAGTTCAATTCTCGGTCAAGTACGCAACGTCTGGCCAGGACGAACTCCGCGTTGACCGGTATTAATCACTATAATGTTATATAACCCAATTATTGCCCGTAATACTAATATCAATGAAAACATATTAAAGCCCTTACTATGTATGTAGTAACACCTGTTCGTATTTCCGGCCTCATCAGCATCAGTTGAAATGTTGACGTGGGCGAGGCAGGTTGTTGCAGTGTCTAGAGGCCCTTCCATAAACTCGACTTTGTACGGCCGTTGTTCGATTGTAAACTTTGGATCGTTGTCGTCAATGTCCTTCAGTTTTACAGTGATTGACAACGTCGACTTTAGCATGGGATGTCCGCTGTCCTGTGCCGTCACCTGGATCTATGGGAACCAATGACAGATGATAGTGCCACGGTAATAGGTATATACATGCAGGAATACGCACCCCACTGTGATTATTCCCCTTGGTGTACATATTAATAACACCCATAAGGTGATTCACTACTATACATGCATTTGCTCAATCCTAATGAAAATCAGATCTCGTTTAGCTCCTTAAACATGACATTATGTTGTTAAACTAAATATCTGAGCGCAAGTTTCGGATCTTATTTTAATGAGATTGGTATATCCATATCGTAATTGCAATATTGCCGCTCAATAACAAAATACATTTTGAAAGCTATTGCTCTTCATAAGCAATGTAAACTTCACAGTATTCCAATAAAGTAGCAACGAGTCTACCAGTACGTAATCAAATCTTCAACGCCCTAAGCGTAAATGCTAATTGTTTTCTCACCGTACCTGAAATTCTGGATTTTTCTCTCTGTCAAGGCGTTTTGCGTTGGACAATCTTCCTGAGCGGGCGTCGACCTGGAAATACGTCCAATCCTGCCCTGCAGACGGCTCTATCCTGTAGGCCACCTTCCCGTTGTCTCCATTGTCCAGGTCGTTAGCTGCTAGCGTAAATAAGGTTGTGTTGAGTGGTTCCTCCTGTTAAGAAACGTGATCATACGATACTTCATCATTATTGTATTAATAGGCGGAACATTGCGGTATAGTTTGTTCACCACATCGTCATCAGCTTGAATACGAATATGCAGAACCTCGCTTGGAAACTGCAGAAATTGCAGTTTGTACGGCGGTGAAAGGGTATGGAAAAAGCAACGTTGTATGAAGCATATTAATACTAAAGTATTAATGTTGGGAATAAAGTGAATTGAGTCAGTAAGTACTAATGTTATTTAGATATCTTCTTAGATAGTGTCTTTGTTCTAATGGAATTTCCTGTCAACTACTGTGATTAGACCACGCTTTTATCACCATTTCAACCAATCAGATTCAAGGAAATTTGAATATTATGGTACAATGAACAACAGTGTGGGAACGAACCACTGTGATGTATGACTTCATATTCAAATGCATAAATCCATATAACAATTACATTTCAAATCAGTACGTACCTCACGGAACCTCAATATGTACGGATTTGTAATGTTAAAGCCTCCTGCAGGATTAGTGAAATTAGGAGCATTCAGGTTAACATCGTTAATACTGAAGCTCAGATTCCGATACCCACTAAGGGGAGGATGACCTTTGTCCCTAGCCTCGATCTGAATAAACCGGAGGCCACTGTATCCAATCAGAGAAGCACTGACGGTCACAACCCCCATCGTCTTGTTGATGACGAATCTGCCAGTTATGTTACTGTCGTCCTTGATGAAGTATTCCACTTCGGCGTTGGCACCCTGGTCTTTGTCCGTGGCCTGGACTGTAGTAACCACCGTTCCAGTAGCGATATTCTCCGCCAGGGGTATAGCCACCTTGTGGCTTCCAGCACTACCCTCAAATACCGGGTGGTTGTTGTTAATGTCGGCGATGTGGATGTTAATCCTGGCCGTCCCCGTCTGCTGGTCATTGACGTTAGCCTCGTTGTCGCATGCCAGGACTCTTATAGAATAGAAGGATGTTTTCTCTCTGTTCAGTTGCTTTGCCACATGAAGCATCCCCTTGGTAGAAGAAGGTCCTCATTAATAAATTGATTTAAACACTATTTATTCTTATGATTATACAACATACAAATAAGACACATCACAAGACATATACATACATCATGAGAGGGGATTGACAAAAGGCCCCCGTTTCACGACGGCCTCCTAAAGTCAGGAGCTCCTAAGGTTGTGACCCAGTTTATCACCTACTAAGTTAGATGCCGATTTATGAAGGGATGTGACTTGTGACATGGTCGTGAAACACTTTAGGAGGTGATAACTCGGGTTAGGAGTTCCTAACTAGGTAGGACACCGTCCTGAAACGGGGGCCAGGATTGCAATATCCTATATTAATGTCGCTCCCATGAAACAAAATGAATGAACACATTACAACATATCTATTGGAATTATCTGTAACACAGTAAATGCAAAAATGTAAGTGAGTCAAAACATGTGTACCAACTTATAAGTATCATACTTATATAGATAATGTATATACTATATAGTTAGATTTAGAAACGTTTAGATTGAGATATAAATTCATGGACAGAGGAAGATAATGTTTCAAGTTCATTTACAGAGATGAAATTAGTAAATTAAAACAAGTATCAAAATATCTGCGTTTAGAATGGCATGTATATAACGTAGTTACTGCAGTATAGGGCATCGTTTCGCGAAGGTCTAACATCTACTGAGACCATAGCGATATATCTTAAGTGCCCGATCGACATAACATGACTGTATTAGAAATACCCCAAGAGAGCGTCATGTATTAGATACGAGAGCTTCGAAAACACAATACCATGGTTTTTCTTCAAACGTCATCAAGCGTCACAAGCAGGCATAGGGCACAGTTTCCGAGGATGGCCAACGCGATTCGCTTACAATCCTACTCCGCATCTCGCTAAGAACATTGACGACTTAAATAATAATTGGATCGTGATCATATAATTTCTGTCATGACAAACTAATTTCAGAGCAAGTACATGTAAGTTGTGTACATGCATGTCACAGATACAAACAGCTCTACACGCACATGCTAGTATAGTATCATGCAATACTATATACATTAATAATTGACAATAACAAACATCACTTCTTTGGGATATACATGCATGCTTACGTCTTCCTTTGAGATGTTGAAATCTGTATCTTGGTCTTCCAGCTTGTAAACTATTGTGCAAAAGCTGCCAGTGTCGACATCGGTGGCGTTGACTATTCCTACCAAAGACCCGACGGTTGCGTTTTCAGATATGTTGAATGTGTATTCCCTACGATCAAAGACAGGACGGTTGTCGTTGACGTCTTCGATTCTGACAACTACCGTAGCTGTACTGGATTTTCTATTCAAAGATAACGTCTCTCTTGCTACAATCTATAATCAGCAAAGAAATAGAGAAAATGATTCACTAAAAACAGTACACTTCCTATAGCCACAGTAGGGTGAATGGGGAAGCGATGATGATGAGTTTGGAATTACATGTACTCCAAGTCATATTACATTGTGGACATTTGTTGTTGTTGTTGTTGTTTTTGTTTTTTGTATTATTATATTGTTATTAATATATTAATGTGAATACCAATTGGCAATAAAACCAATTCAATATATATTCTTAGTGTACGAGGCGGGGAGAAATGTAACTTAACTTGGACCACAAACATGAATCCTTTACCATAAATCCAATATAATGAAATTATTTTAATAAGTCATTCAATCATTAATAATGTATTAGATCCGTAATCTATTGCTAACTATTTCCTATGAAGCAATTATGTTAACATTTACCTGGAACGTGACGTTTTGCCTCTGTTCATAATCTAAGATGGTAGAATTGTTTACACGTAGGGTGACGGTTGTCTGAGAGATGATTCCTCGTACTGTCGTAAACCCATCGTACGCCACACCATTCTGCTCCACCGTTAAATTAAACTGGCTGTTGTTATCACTCTGTAGGTATAAAGACATGTTCGAACTAATATTACTACTCCGTTATACTTAAGGGAGGCTATTCTATTATTATTATTTATTTTTTATTATTATTATTATTATTATTGTTATTGTTATTGTTATTGCTATTGCTATTGCTATTGCTATTGTTATTATTATTGTTATTATTATTATATTTATTATTAATAATATTATTATTATTATTTTTACCAAGTCAATGTCCTGAACAATCGTTGTAGAATCCATTTGGACCTGCACACCAGTGTTCGTGTTTTCCTGAACACTGGCATTAATGAAGTTATGGCTGAAGGTCGGAGTGTTATCGTTGATGTCGGTGACGGTGATGGTGACACGAGCTGATGCGTTCGTGTTCCCTAGCTGGACTTGACGACTGGCATCATATACTTCCTTGGCCTAAAAGTTCGTGCAATGTGGGAATAATAATGCTCAAAATCAATACAGAAAGTTGCAATGTGTGTCATAGCATACGAATAATCTGCTAAGAATTAGTGTATACTACTTACAAGATATTACACGATGTTCTATTTAATATAAAATGTTATGTCCTGAGTAACATTATTCATATTTGCACAAGTCTCAGTAAAGCTTTGAGATAGGTAATAGTAGATATCATAGTCATTGCCCAAACTGTAATTAAAGTAACAGTAACATATGATTAGGGTGAAGAAGAAAAACAAAACCTGTTTTCTTCTACAAGAATGGTGAAAGATACCATAGACGCGCAGTAGAAAGGTATGAATACCCATGACATCAAGTCAGCATTGGCTTTGGACAAGTCGGCAATATCGGGAGAAATTACGTCATTTACCCGGTAATGTATTATGACAGTACTGTAGGTAGTGTGTCATAGGCCTACTTGAAACAACACGCTGGGGCAATAGATGGGTTTGGTGTATTCTGCTAACTCGGGAAAACGGCATACTCACCGTGACGTCGAATATTATGACACCTCTCGTTTTTTTCATTTCCGGTGTATCGATGTCCAATTTCCCAGCAACAGTAATTGTGCCACTTGTTTCGTTGATAGTAAAGTTGTGTTGGTAAATACCACCTGAGGAAAAGAAACGGAACATTGAGTAGATGGATTTTGCTCATTATAAACGTAAACATCATTATTATTATTATTATTATTATTATTATTATTATCATCATCATCATCATCATCATCGTCGTCGTCGTCGTCGTCGTCATTATTATTAGTAGTAGTAGTTTCCATTAATGTGACTTCGTACGATGTATGAACTATTTACAACTAAAGCCCCCAAATTTGCATAATCGAACACAATTGTAATTAAAACCTTAATAGTTATATAAATAGTAAATGATTCTACCTGGCATAAATTGTATTCCAGCAGGTTTATTATCCGATTAGTAAAAACATGTAATGTTAAACAATTGCTTAGTAGAGGGGCGAACATTTCGGTATGCAGACATTACAATTTTGATATAGTATTACAATTCCGAGCTCTATTACCTTGTATTTGTTATAATATCCTATACAATTATTATGGTGTTGTAGTTATATTAGGTATCCCGCAGTTTGCCGGTAAATACTCACCTACTGCAAGGGTGTATTTGATCACTTTGTAGATAGCCTACATGTAGGCCCCCTACTAATACTCACCTACTGCAAGGGTGTATTTGATCTTGTTGTAGGTACATGTAGGCTCCTACTAATACTCACCTACTGCAAGGGTATATTCGATCGCGTTTGGGACACCTTGATCCCCATCTGAGGCTTGTACTGTTATCACTGAGCTGCCCTGGGAAAACATGTCGATGGATAGCATATTAATTGGTTCCATGTTTTGCTGTTACATATTTAGTACTAGTAGAATATCCGTCAGATATTTCCAATGACAGTTGTTGTTTTAATGTCACAGATTTACTAGTAGAATAATGTCAATGACAGTTGTTGGTTTGCTGTCACGTTGTATCCACTGTGTATCCTGGAGCCGAGATTACGAAACCTTTCTGAGTACGATTTCATACTCAACTCAAAGATGTGTTCACCCCATATATAAAATATATATGAGCATGAAATCGTGCTCAATGGATTTCGTAATCTCGGGACATCGTGATTAAGAACATGACTAGATGATTATAATCTAGTGTAGTATTTACATGTATAATTCAAAAGGGAAATGGGTGCAAGCTCATTGGACACTTTTACTACAATACTTTGAAATATGTACTACAAAGAGTGCAAGAAAAGTAATAATCTTACGATGGTAGCGTTTTCGAATATAGTTGGAAAGTACGGGAGGTTTCTGAAGTAAGGAGGTGTATCCTGTACGTCTTGAACCGCCACGGAGAAATCCACAGGGACAGCGTAGTTTACTGGGTTATAATTGCTATCCAAATCCTGTGGATAAAGTTACACCAATGTCTTCACGTGGTGAAACACAGCAGTATTATGGTATATAGTAACTATTCAAAGTTAAACACCTATATATTAGTAGTATGTGCAGTTGGTTCTAATACCCGTTATCCATAGCAGTTATATTTCATCTGAATCATCCTTGAAACCCCGGCCATTATGACCACTTAACATCCGTCAAATAATGTTGACATAGGCATAATGCCCGGGGTTTCGAGGATGTTCTGAATCAGCATAATAATGTTGTTGAGATATTCTGAACTTACATCATAGTGAAAATCAATCCATCTGGCCATCTGTCGGAACCTTATAATTACTTTTACATGAAGGTATACTGATTAGTATTAGCTATACATGTACTTTGCTTAGTATATTTTGTAGGAATATACCCGTATTTGAAGAGAAATATTGAATGTATTGGTATCTACACTGCAATGTTGGGCATTGAGCACAGCTGAGAACATTTGAATTTCTAGAAATTGTAGAAATCCTTCAAATGCTACCTTCAATCTTGTGTACTACTAAAATAGTGTTTGTATTACCCCCGTCTCCCCTATGGTAGGGTAACACTCCGAGCTACTCAGATATTACCATAGTCTATCGAGTTAGGTCACGTGGGCTAGGCAAGATGGTATTACCCATGCAGTGACGTTATACTGGTAGTATGGCGCTGTCTCGTAGTCCAGTGATCCGTTCAGACGGATCTGTCCAGTTCTCGTATTAATAACGAACATGTACTTGTCAGGAGTCTGCCAATACAAGTAGGTGAATGATTAGAGAGTCAAATGGACTAGTATTGGAAGTCAAAGGAAACGGCACATGGATATTTAGAGAAACGGTTACATTGGGTGAACCATTACAAAGGTACAATATTACAATTAGAAACATAGATTGCAGGCGATAAGCTCTCAGTAATACGCACAGACAATTCCACTATTATATATACTAATACTACTACAAGCGCGCGCTCCCTCTCTCTCTCTCGCTCTTTCTCTTCTCTCTCACTCTCTATATCTTCTCTTTCTCTTTCTCTCTCTCACTTTCTCTCTCTCACTTTCTCTCTCTCTCCCTCTCTCTCTCTCTCTCTCTCTCTCTGAAATATGAAATCTTACTCACCTGCCCTT